>CM040118.1:338012022-338203601 GCA_022559845.1 Amorphophallus konjac
TCTTTAATTCCGGACAGTCGGGTATACAAGTTCTATCTTTGAACAATAATCTTCCATCAGAAGCTATCTGAAAGTCGGATTGTCCTTCTAATCTGCCTTTGATTTCCACTAATATAGGATCATCATCCTGAAGTGCTTGTATTTCAGATAATAAATCCGACTGTATGCTTACATGAGATAATGTGACAAATTTGGCTTCCTTGTCCAAGCTTATATTGAGCTCGGAGAATTGTTCTAGCAATCTCCATTCTTGTATCATACAATTGGCTATCATTGCTCTCGGCTTTCGACTAAGGGCATCAGCAACATAATTACCCTTTCCGGGATGGTATTGTATATTGAAGTCGAAGTCCTTGAGATATTCTAGCCAGCGTCTTTGTCTCATGTTTAGCTCCTTTTGTGAAAATAGATATTTGAGACTTTTGTGATCGGAGTATACAGTAAACTGCACTTCATATAAGTAGTGTCTCCATATCTTTAGGGAAAATACCACCGCGGCTAGTTCTAAGTCATGGACGGGGTAATTCTCCTCATGCTTCTTTAGTTGACGTGAAGAGTATGCTATGACCTTTTCTTGTTGCATTAGGACACATCCGAGGCCAATGCCAGAAGCATCAGTGTAAACCTCGAATTTCTCTCCTTCTATTGGTAGAGCTAACATCGGAGCTGTAGTGAGATGATCCTTGAGAGTTTGGAAACTTCTTTCACATTCCTCACTCCATTCATATCGGATCTCCTTACGAGTTAATCTTGTAAGTGGTATGGCGATCTTAGAGAAATCTTTGATGAATCGCCGATAATAGCCTGCAAGACCTAAGAAACTTCTGATCTCGCTAGCATTGGTTGGTCTTCCCCAGTTTCTAATAGCTTCAACCTTTGATGGATCAACAGATAGACCATCCTTGGATATCACATGTCCGAGGAAAGTCACTTCTTCAAGCCAGAATTCACATTTGCTGAGCTTTGCATATAATTGATTTTCCCTCAATACTTGCAATGCGATCCTTAAATGCTCCTCATGTTCTTCTTTAGTTTTGGAATATATCAATATATCATCAATGAAAACCACCACAAATTGATCTAGATAAGGCCTGAATATGCTATTCATTAACTGCATAAAGGCAGCAGGGGCATTTGTTAGTCCAAAAGGCATAACAACAAATTCGTAATGGCCATACCTGCTTCTGAACGCAGTCTTATGAATATCCTCATCCTTGATTCCTAATTGATGATAACCCGACCTGAGATCAATCTTGGAAAAATATTTGGATCCAGAAATCTGATCAAATAACTCATCGATTCTCGGCAGTGGATACTTGTTCTTGATAGTGAGATGATTCAACTGTCGATAGTCGATGCACAATCTCATGGATCCGTCCTTTTTCTTCACAAATAAGACTGGTGCTCCCCACGGGGAAGTACTTGGTCTAATAAACTCTTTTCGAATTAGTTCCATCAACTGCTCCTTCAACTCTTTGAGTTCCGCAGGGGACATTCTATAGGGTGCCTTTGAAACTGGACCAGCACCAGGGACTAAGTCAATGGTGAAGGCCACTTCTCTTTGAGGGGGTAATCCCGGCAAATCTTCCGGAAATACGTCTGGAAATTCTTGCACTACCTGAATGTCTTCTATCTTGGTTTCCTTAGCTTCTTTAACAGTGACAAAGGCAAGGAAGGATACACATCCTTTCCTGACGAGCTTGCTTGCTCGAAGAGCCGAAATAAGAGGGGATTTGTTCCGACTCTTGGGGTGAGTAAAGACTAACTCTGAAAAATCTTTGAAAGCAATTTGGCTATTGCGGCAATCAACCGTTGCCTGGTATTTGGATAACCAGTCCGCTCCCAGTATAACATCATACTCCTTTAGATTGAGGCATATGAGATCTATAGGTAAATTCCTACCTTGAACCATTACCTCACAGTTTTGGTAGTGATGAGTAATATCATTTTCGCTTCCAAGAGGAGTAGTTAGAACTATTTTTATCCATTCTGGTTCTAACGGTAACAGGTCGGCAAACTTCTTAGAAATAAAGGAATGCGATGCACCCGTATCAAATAAGACATAAGCACTTTTGGAACAAACTGTTAATGTACCTTCTACCAGTCCACCTTCTTCTTCTGGTTCAGTCTCCTGGATTGCATGAAGATGAGCATTCTTTGTCACCGGGCGTTTACCGTCACCGGCTTGGTCATTCATTAATGGACAATCGGGAATCCGATGGTCGCGACTCCCACAACGGAGACAAGCTCCTAATTTCCTCCAGCATTCTTCTGTCTTGTGACCAGCCTTGTCACAATGCTTGCACACTACGTTTGAAGGTGTAGTGGTGATAGAGAAGGGCTTGGTCTTCTTGAATTTTTGATCTTGAGAGGAAGGACCTCCATTACTAGGCCTCTTCTTAAAGTTGGGTTTAAAAGAACCCGAACCTGTGACTTGCTCCTTCTTGTCTTTTCCACAGATCCTATCAGATAGTTCCGTGGCATCTTCAAGTAATTGGGCTCGGCGCACTATTTCAGAATAAACTTGGATGTCCATAGGCGCCAGTTGAGTAATATAGTGGGGCCTAAGCCCATTAAGAAATCTACGGGCTTTCATCTTCTCCGTGCTAATAAGATGCTTAGCATATCTAGACAACCTGGAGAACTGAGCTTCATAATCTGCTAATGATAAAGATCGTTGCTTTAATGCAGCGAATTCTGCAGCCTTCTTTTCTTGGACTCGGTCCGAGAAATATTTAGCATTGAAGTATTCCACAAATTCTTCCCATGTTACTTGAGTAGGGTCGATGGTTGCTTCAATAGACTCCCACCAGCATCTAGCATCTTTCTCTAACTAGAATGTAGCTAATAGAACTTTGTCCTGATCCGTGCATTGCATAACACGGAATATACGTTCAGCCTCCCGAACCCAATGCTCGGCATCGTCCGGATCGGTCGATCCTATGAACTTCGGGGGATTCATGTTCTTAAAGGCTTGGTGTAAGGTTCCAGCTCGTGGAGTACCACCTTGTGCTACCTGTTGTAGCACTTGAGTCATCCCTTGGAGGGTACGCTGCATGTTGCGCCATTGAGCACGTTCGGCAGCCATTATCCTACAATTATAATAGCTACATTAGTATTATATTACTATGATCTTATTAAAAGACTCATTGACTCTTACCCCTTGGTTCTACCCAATCTCACTTGGTTAAACGTTCAACTTATCCTTGGACTTGGGTTTTTCCTAGGAATTGAATACCTTAGGCTCTGATACCACAAAAACTGTCACGCCCCGAGCGCGGAAGATACCCGGAGACGCGTGACGAGTTTATATCAATCATGTCAATCAGAGTGGTCGTGTATTCGACACAAGACAGAGATGCGCAAAATAGCAAGATAACCCAATCCTTTATTTCATAATGGATAGACTATTACAAATCCAATACTCTGTTAAATAAAAGAAAAGTACACAGTTGACTCAAGAAAATAGGAAAAAGACTAGATGACACTTGGACAAGCTCTAGCTCTTTCACCCATGACCATTCCCATCCGATTGACTTCCATCGTCGTCGGACTTACCTGAAAAGTAAAAAGGGACAAACGGAATGAGCGAACGCTCAGTAGGAAATTATATCTCAAGTACTAGCAAGGGGCTTAAGTAATTACATATTTCATGAATGCAATAAAGCTATGCATGCTCGCATAAAACGACAAGATAGAGAGAATGTAATATCAAGGAAATAAGATGAACAAATCATGAACTTTCAACAAGATAACAAGTTTATTCAAGATATTCAAGCAAGTACGTTCAACAAGTCATGTCAAGAACTTTGGCTATCATATATCAAGCAAGTAAATTACCCTTTTTCGGGCCACGTAATTCATGTCAAGTCAAGTACGATTCAAGTACAAGATGTGTGTGGAATGTCCAATCAAGCAAGTCAAGTACTCGGTATAATGCCAGATACCTTATCATTTTAACTCCCATGGGCACAAGTACTTTCGGGTGCTCCTCCCAGGACCAGATCGGGCCCTATATGCGCAGGCATTTATCATGTGTTTTGACATCCACTCTTGTTTATAGCCAACGTAGAGTTTCAATAATCAAGCTTGTAGACACGTATGACAACTTTGATAGATTGGAGTCCAAAATATGACAAAGGATATAGAATGGCGATAATAACGGTATAATCACGATATCGATAAAAATCTAGGTAGAATATGGTTCCCTTAACTTGGGTACCATGACAAATCAGTATGGACATTCTTTATATAGAATTGAGGTCCACATGAACAGTATATCAAAGGTAAGATACCCTCATTCCTATCATAGAATTGAGGTTTTTACAAGAACGACATGATATGGCATGATATCATCATCCCATTAAGAATTTCTTATGATATACTCTTTGTATAATCATAAGGGCCGGTATCCCATGTTTCTTTAGAGTGACATGGCATCAATGGTGTAATGGGTTTTTAGGGTACAACCAGCTCAGTCGACCTTGAGGGAATCCAAGGTACGAGGAGTCTTACGGAGGTCTCTATGACTAACTCGCTAGTCCAAAGGAACGGAATGTCTAATGGAGAGCTTGTATGTCAATGAGAGTTGAGTGTGATCGATAAAACAACGTGAAAAGTGGGACTATACTCACGGAGTGGAGAATGGTGCCGATATATATGTATATATATAATATGAAACCATCGGTTAATAGAATCAGGATAAAAATCAGTTTACAGAAAATAACGACTTAAGTAAAGTCGTGTATCAAGTAATTAACGCCTATCAGAAGGGCGTTTGCATATATTTCCATTTTGCAGAATTTTCAAAAATTCAGGAATTTATCTAAAACGCGCCCTGGTCAGGGTCGTTTCTTCAAGATTTGACGACTGTAGTAGCAGGCGTCTTATTATTTACATATTTGACAGAATATAAATAATTTTCAGGATTTATCGAAAACACGCCCTGGGAAGGGGCGTTACTTATTTAATTCCATTTTTTTACAGAATATATATTTTCAGGAATTTACAGAAACGCGCCCTGTGAAGGGGCGTTATTTACATACTCACGCCCTAGTTCAGGGCGTTAGTTTCACAAGTCACGACCTAACTTAGGTCGTTAATTCTTCAAGGGTCATGAACAGTAACAAAGTTATATAACAAGCAATTTTCCGAGATCAAATTTCATGGACAGGACAGGAAACTAGCAGGAAGAGTCATGCATTATATTAGAATCAAGATTTTATATATATCATCTTTATAATATGGGTATTTATGATTTTCATGAAATTAACGCCTGTGTACAGGGCGTTGATTCTGAAATTGACGACCTGTTTAAGGTCGTTTCTTTACAAGTAGCGCCCTCGTTTGTGGTCGTATATTTCAAAACCACGCCCTTTGTAAGGACGTTTCTTTCAAGAATTCATCAGAAACGTTTAAAACTTAGGAAAACTATATGCAGGTGCATGCTCATATGATTTCACTACGATCCTTATATACTTTGGGCTACATACTTGAGAAAATCCTACCTTTTGATGAAACGTGAAGGTTTTAATGGAAACGATGCTCTGTTTAGAACGGAGCCCTCTGAAGATCAATAAACCGCTACTGATGATGTACGTGGATGAAGAACCTTCGTTCTTCAGGACGATTTTGCCATGGCTACCTGTAAAGGATGAGAAGACATAAATCTTCTTTACCTACGTCACCTAAAGGCAAGGGAAAAAGAAAGAGGGAGAACTTTTACCCGGAAGAAGAGCTCTACTTTCTTCAAAACGTAGGGCTTCTTAACCTGTAAGAAGAGAAGCAACGAAGAATATTAATTCTTCTCCTACTACGTTCATAAGGAAGAGAAACAGAAGAAAATAAGAACGTTCAGTTCTTACCGTAACAGCAACAGTCGATCAAATAGGTTTAGGGTTTGGATCGAGCAGCTTATTTATAGGATTTTGGAAATCCTATTAGGGTTAGTGATTGTGTGGAAGTAATACTTCCATGATAGAGTCATTACCACGTTTGAACTCTTTCTAATGCTTATCAATTACCCTGGATAAGATCTGGATTCGAACGGTTCACGAATGGAATTAACGACTTCGGTCAGGGCGTCGATTCTTGAATTGACGACCTGGTGCAGGTCGTTTCTTAAGAAGCGCCTTGTATAAGGGCGTTCCTTGTTTTAAAACACGCCCAAGTAAAGGGGATTTCTTGGCCTTGCCCTTTTTGGCGTTTGGAATTTGTCGCCATCAGGTGAGGGCGTCCTTTCTTTAGTCACGCCGTAGATAGAGGCGTTTCTTTTTAAATTAACGCCTTACTAAGAGGCGTTATTTGTATCTTGTTTTATTTCATCTATTTAACCCTCTTCTTATTATCTGTATTACTTCTGTAGTATATATATTTTAATTCATTTCAAATATTCATTTATCAGGGTTGCTACACCTAGCCTTATTTCTAACAATTTTTCCTTGTTCATCAGTTTTATTTTTAAAAACCCATTTTGTGCCTATAACGGAGCCATGTGTAGGTTTGAGAACTAGGTGTCATACCTTGTTCCTTTCAAATTGATTCAATTCATCATGCATGGCATTAATCCAATGTTAATCTTTTAATGCATTTTCAATGTTTTTGGGTTCTATTTGTGAAACTAAAGCAAATGAATTGAGTTCATTTTCAATTTTGAAGTGAGACCTAGTTCTAGGGGGTTCATGCAGATTACCAATAACATTTTCTAATGGGTGGTCTCAAGTACTCTAATGTTGGTAAGGTGATTACCTGAGCTACCACTTACCTCCCCCTAGCATGTTGAGCCTTCAGTCTCATCTTCATCTCCTTGTTCTGCACTTTGATTTTGTTTAGTTTCCAAAATTTCTCCTTCCTCCTTGTTCCTACACAGATCAGTTTTAGACTTGTTCGACATTTCATCAAATACAACATGTGGAGATTCTTCAACTATCTCAGATTTCAGGTTATATATTCTGTAGGCTCGAGAGATTTCAGAGTATCCTAGAAAGATACCTAGTTTACTTTTAGCCTCAAATTTATCAACATCCCTTTTTGAATTAACATGGATAAAACATTTGATCCAAAGACCTTAAAATACGCCAGTGAGGGTTTCTTACCATTTAATATTTCATAAGTAGTCTTTTGAGAGGAGGGTCTTACCAAAGCCCTATTGATAATGTAGCAGGAGGTGTTCACAGCTTCAACCCAAAACCTTCTAGGCAAGTTACTCTCCACTAGCATAGTCTGGGCCATCTCCACCAGGGTCCTATTTCTTCTTTCAACTACTCCATTTTATTATGGAGTTCTTGGTGAAAAAAATTGTGGGTTATCCCATTAGTCTTGCAAAAAACATCAAACTGTGAGTTTTCAAACTCACCACCATGGTCTGAAAGAATATTGGATATGGAATGCTTACCATCTTGATTTATTTTGTTAAAGAAATCCGAAATTTACTGTAGGCATCTTTTTTGTGAGTTAAGAAGAAAACCCAAATGAACCTAGAGAAGTCATCTACAATAACAGAACCATATCTCCTACCAGTTAAACTAGCTGATCTAGTAGGTCCAAACTAATCTATATGAATCAGCTCAAAAGGTTTAGAAGGCATGTTTTCTATTCTGGACTTAAATGACTTCTTAGTCTGTTTACCTTGAGTACATGCCTCACAAATTTTATTGTTGTTCTTGAAGGAAATTTCAGGTAAGCCCTTAACCATGTTGAATTTATTCAGTTTATGCATCACTTTAAAACTTGCATGACCTAACCTACGATGCCAAAGCCAGGTTAAGTCATCTTTATTCATAGTAAGACACAAATTTATATCTATAGCATCATCTAAGTCAACCATATAAATGTTATTGACCCTTTTTCCAATGAATTTTACTGTTTCAGAATTCGATTCATATATAGTGCATGCATGTGAGTCAAAGATAACTCTATGGCCCTTATCACAAAGCTGACTAATGCCAAGAAGATTATATGCAAGACCTTCAACAAGTAAAACATCTTCAATGCTGCATGATAAAAGCTTACCAACCTTACCTGACCTTATGATTTTCCCTTTAGTATTTCCACCAAAAGTAACATGACATGTGTCCTTCTCGACCAGCATTTAGAATTTTTCTTTGTCCCCAGTCATGTGCCTAGAGCAGCCACTGTCAAGATACTATCTATTGTGGGTGGCTGCCAGACATACCTGCAAACGCAATCAGACAGAAAATTTTGGAACCCAAAACTGTATGGGCCCTATAACAGCAGACAGATCATTCAAACAGGACATCAATTGTTTTTTTATCCACATTTATTTTTGTGATTCTCTTTATATTATGAATTTCTTGTTGTTTTATTTATTCTGGTTTTTGTGATCAGTCTAAAATTTTGTTGATTTTTGGTTTTTAACAGCTTGGTGATTTTTAAAGACATAGGCATTCTTGTGCCCATTATTGAACCAGGGAGCATTGGATTTAGTGGGTGCACTAGAGAACTTGGTTTCGACAAACCTAGGATGGACAAGGTTGTAAAAATACTAACCCTTAAATGCTCAGAACCTTGACTGTGTTGAAGCATTCCTAGTATAGCATCGATGCACCCAGTGAAAATTTGGATAATAAGAATTCTAGAAAACTTGTGGTGTCGACCTCACTGGGTAACTGCCTCGACCTATCCTACCGGGGTTATGATATCTGCTCTGACCTTGATTTCTAAAAGGTTGAAACCCCGATGATGAGGACGTTGGTGCAGTGTAGTAAGCCCATCGACCTGACTGTTGTGGCTGGGTTGTTCTGGTCTTGGGTCTCCCATGCATTTGGGTTCTATTGGGTTGACTTTTACCCTGACCTTTTGATTTAGATGCAGTAGTGTGTGTGCTGGGTTCTCTAGATGCATCCACCTTCCCTTTACACTTGTCCTTGGCACTTATCTTATTTTCTTTGTTATTTTTCACAATTTTTTCATTGTTGGTTTCCTCACAACTCATTCTTATCAAGGGATTGAATTTCATTTTTCCTTTCTCAGCAACAAATGAAATTGTCTTAACCTCAAAGCTTTTCTTACTTGTTGGATTGAAACCCAACCCTTCTCTTCTGAAATTTACCTTAGTTCCAAGAATTGCATTCAGATTTTCTTTTCCTTGAGTCATGGCCTCAAGGGAGTTTTGCTTATCATTGGCTTCCTTTTCCAGGCTATCAATGGTTTTTCTCAATTCCTCATTTACACCTTTTACAGCCTCATATTTTTCAATAGTAGTTTTTGTTTCTTCTTCAAACTTTTGCATTCTGATTTTAAGCTCATCAATGACATTTTTTAGATTCCCATTTTCACATCTTAATCCATTCAAAACAAATTTATATTCATCTATTTCAGTAATCAAAATTTTCAATTCAGAGTTTTCAGTTTCTAAGCATGCAATCCTATCATTCAGAGAAGTATCATTGACTAAAGAGTTTATTTTCTTTTTCAAGTGTCTATTCTCCCTACGAACATCATCATATTTATCCAGAATTTCTGTACATGCCTCTTCCCAATCACTATGAGTGTAATGTTCGAATGAGGAAGTTACCTCATCATCATCTTGTTCTTCATTCTCTCTTCTGGCCATCAGGCATAGCTTATCATCATTCTCACTGTCAGATGAGCTCTCTTGGCTATCTTCTTCTTCATCGCTCGAGGTGCTCACCATAGCTTTGGCCTTCTTATTTTTCAACCTGGGCTGTTTTTATTTCTGCAACTTAGGACAATCAGCCTTCAAGTGTCATGACTTCCTGCAATTATAGCAAACAACACTTTCAGTCTTTTTGATATTTTCAGACTTATATCTAGATTGTCTTCCTCTAGAAGAGTACTTCCTTCTAAAGCTCTTACCTTCCTTCTTTAAAAATTTCATAAACTTTCGGGTTAGCATAGCAAACTCACCTGAGTCTTCTTCAGAACTAGAAGAATTGTGCTCGCTAGAAGATCCTTTATAGCTAGAACTTACTTTGAGCGCCAGAGGGTTTTTCTTCTTCTCAGTGTCTTCGACCCTCTTAAGATTCAGCTCATATGTCATTAGAGAGCCGATAAGTTCATCAACCGTGGTAGTTGCCAGGTTCCTGGACTCCTCCATTACTGTGGCCTTGGTGTGCCAAATTGGAGTCAAGGATCTAAGTATCTTATTGATCAATTCATACTCACTGTAGACTTTGCCTAGACTCTTCAAACTATTAGTGAGCTGCATCAACCTAGCGTATAGCAAAGAGATGGTTTCATCATATCTCATCTTAAAAGCTTCATACTCAGACACTAACATATTTGCTTTTGTTTCCCTTACCTAAGAGGTTCCCTCATATATTACCTTGAAGTGATCCCACATCTCCTTCGCTGTAGAGCAGGATGATACCTTGGAGAACTCGGTGGGATGTAAAGAGCATTGCATGATGTTCATTGCACTCCAGTTGATGTTGGACCTTCGGATCTATTCTCTAGTCCAGATATCTTCATCCTCTGGAAGCTCGAAGGGACCTCGGCTGACCACCTTCCAAATCTCGTGGTCTTTGGCACTTAAGAAAACCTGCATTTGATTCTTCCAATATGCATAATCAGTTCCATTAAAAAAGGGAGGCTTGTTTATGGAATGACCCTTAGCTATATATCCTCTAGTATCCATTTCACTAGATCTCTCTGGGATGTTAAGCCCTTAAGGAGAGTTAGGCTCTGATACCATGTGATGGGATAGGTGAAACAAGTGATCTAGAGGGGGGTGAATAGATCAACCCCAAATTGTACTCTAAAGCAGCAAAATAAATTGCGGAATGAAATCTGCTGTGAAGTGAGCTACTAATTCAGTCTAAGAAGACCAACTAGAGTATCTGTAATAGAGAAATGATCAACCACATTGAATGCATGATAGAATTTGGATTATCAATAGAGCTAGTAGATTCAACAACTCAGTCTGGTAAGAGGCGGAGGTTCAATTCAATAATCTCCTCACGCAAGAGGCAGCGTTCCGGATAGGCTTAACCTATCTTTCTGGCTACTTCTTTTGATATACCACTGAGTTATCACACAAGGTGAAGATGGGATATCACACACTAAGAGAGAGAGCAAGCAATCACACACGAGGCAAAGTAATTTTTAAGGTGGTTCGATCTCAACCTTGAGATCTACGTCCACCCCTCACTCAATCGAGTGAGGCTTCCGCTGAAACACAGCTTTAGAATTCCGTTGATTCCACATCTTACAACCGCTGAGCTTCACAGCTTGCTATCCGAGGTGGAGTTCCTCGCCGCTACCTCACAGCTTGTTCCGCTGACACACAGCTTACAGAAGTTTAAGAAGAAATAGATAAAAAATAGCAAAAATAACGACAGAAATGAAAGAACAATATAGCTCAAAAGAGCAGTCGACTTTGGATTTGACCCAAAAGTCGAAACACCAAGAGATCCTAAAAGAACTCTTAGCTTCACTCCAATGCTTCTAACAAAATCCTCTCTCAAGCTTCTTCCATTTCCGATACTATGTTTTCTTTATTCTTCTTCTTAGCTCTTTCTCATCTTAAGCTCTCTCCACTCGAACTCCGCTCTTCTCTAACTTTTCTCTTCTTCTGCTTCTCCTCGGTTCTTCTCTACTTTGATCTCATACGCTCGATCCCATTTTATCTTGTGAGCATGAATCTTGTGGTCCCCACAAGATTCCATTCGGGCGTGTGGAGGGAACACTCCCACCAAGAAAAGTTCTAGAGTGTGCTACTCGAAAATCCACGTGTCAGATAGGGAGGTGAGGACTTTCCATGTGGAAGAGCATTCTGTTAGTCCTGTTAAAATAGGTGGTACACGGAAATAGATCCAGAGGGGGGGGTGAATAGATCTTTTGGAAATTTTGACCAAATAAAACACAAACGCCACTCTAAGAAACAAATGAAAACTGCACTAGTGCTCAAAACGAACGGTCAACAAAACCTGTGAAGGAGGCAAGAGATAGGGAACAATCACACCAAGGTAATCACACGACTCGTAGGATTTAACAGCCTAAGAGAGTGTTTCTATTAGACACTCAGACAAACACTTAGCGCATGAAGAGTAGATCAATGAAGAGCTAGATGCAAACTGAAGGTGATGTAGTTCAGTCTGACCATACATCAAACATAAACCAATTAACCACGCAATCAGAAGATCCTGTAAAGGGGGAAGAAGATAAGGAACAATCACACGAAGTAAACGACTGTACACATGATTTTTAGGTGGTTCGGCTAGACACCAGTCCGCCTACATCCACCCCTCAATCTAACTCGAGTGAGGATTCCCTTGCAAAAGCAAGACGTAGACTCAGTCTGCAATAGGACGCTGCCTAACAGCTTGACTACCCGAGGGAGACAAATCCCTCAACCTAGTTATGCAACCCACAAAACCAGACACCTAGCTCCACTTCCCATAGAGCTAGAGCCGGAGGTCCAACCTCCCTTCCTCTGAATCCTCAGAGGGAACCCATGAGCAACTACCCGTCACTCGCAACCGGAGACTAAGTCTCCCTTCCTCTGAATCTGGAGTTGAAACTCCCTTCTCCTGTGCGCCCCTCCTTGTATTTGACAATAGAGGGCAACCGGAGTTGAAACTCCGGAGTTGAAACTCCCTTCTCCTGAATCCTCAGGAGGAACCCATGAGTGACACCCAGTCACTCACAGCCGGAGAATAAATCTTGTTCGATTCTGTGCGCCCCTCCTTGTATTTGACAATAGTTTTGATGACTCCAATATATTGTGTGTTTTATGTAGAATGGCATCTTGATGATAAACATGCTCACATGTTGACATCTTTGATTTGCAGGTTTGGCATGCTTCGTGGAAGCAGCTTTTCTATTTAGGTTGGCAAGGGTCAACCCCATGGGTCGACCCCTTGCTCTTTGAGCCTTGGTTCTCACTTTGCTATTCAGCTGGTTGCTTAATGATGAGTCATGGATTTATTACATCTCATAATGTCTGAAATGTGTGAATTAAGCTTGGACTTCATTTGAATTTCTTAGTTGAACTTGAAACTCTCAAATGGATTGCTTTCATCTATTTGATATGTGAGGATTTGGCGTTTAATAAAATGCTTTCATGGAAATGTTTCATGGATCTTATTGGGTTAGCTCTATTTCTGCACAGACCTTGTGCATCATTGCACAAACTTCATCCTTCACTGCACATATTTTGTTCTCATTGCACCGACCTGGTTGCTTCCTTGCACGGACTTTACTCATCATTGCACAGACCTTCCTTATGTGTTGCACAGACCTTGTTCTGTGATTGCACAGACCTTTGGTCAACATTGCACCGACTTGACTCTTCATTGCACAGACTTTGTGCTTCATTATGCATAGACCCAACCATGGGTTGCACAGACTTTGATAGAATGCTTTGAGTGTTTTGGATCTGGACTGAACGATGAATGATTGGACTGAATTTGCTTGAGCTAGACTAGTATTGAATTTTCCATACTGAATCAAATTGATTTGTAAAGCTTGTGTTTCAAGATATTGCAGAGACAATGTGCAGATTGCTCTCATCAATGGTAAGCATCTTGGACTTAAAATGGGTTCTTGAATTACATTGTCTTAATACTCATGAAATTGAGTTGCTTGATAGTGCAGGCTCATATTGCTTTCAGACCTATGGATCCATGGTAAGAACTCAACTTGGCTGAATCCTCATGAGGATTAAACGAATGTGATGCATTAGCATGATTTTTGGGTTTAACTCGTAATTTCCTAAAAAGTTCATGCATCATCATGTTTATTTTGATTTCCAATCTTCCTTGCTGAATCTGGTTTGATCTGTGTTTTTAAGTCCCCTCATTGCTTGTCATTCTATTGTTTATGAATGGGGTTTATTGGTCTTAATATTTTTGAGGTTTCAATTGAGTTTAATTGAGTTTTCATTTCTGTCAGGAAAAGTGTCGACTCATAGAGTCGACACTTATTTTGTTCTATTCTGTCTGTTGCATTGTTTCACTTGTCCAGATAGAAAGTGTCGACTCTAGGAGTCGACACTTTCTTGCCTGCGTGCTGGCTGGACACTTCTGGTTGCAAGTCTCGACTCCTAGAGTCGACACTTACAGGTCGGAGGTCTATTTTCAATGAAAACAGAACCTCTGGTGAAAAGTGTCGACCCTATGAGTCGACACTTTCACCCGGGTCCTGTTTTTATATAATGGGACAGAATGAGTTGAGAAAAGTGTCGACTCCATGAGTCGACACTTTCTCTGGTTCGTCCGGATCGTGATTTCTGGATTGATTACGAAGTGCCCATTTTGAGATCCGATTCCTTGGGGTTTTTACACCTATAGCCTTACGATTTTTTCTATGGGTTGGGTGTAGTATCAAGAGGCTTTTAACATGGGCTATTATCTCTTTTGTGCTGATTTCCCTCTTGTATATGAGGGTCTCTATCTCCATCGTAGGGGGTGCTCCATGGGCTAATACGATTCTATTTTGTACAGGTGAAAGAGAGAGGAGCTGGAGAGGGCTTTCAAGCTAAATATGATCTACTTCCGTCGAGATTCGAAGATCGTTGATGAAGAGAGTTGCAAGCGGAATGAAGCAACGAATCTGAAGACGTCTTCATCGCAAGCAACGGCTCACATCAACCTGGAGATCAAAGGAGTTTGCAAAGAGGGGGAAAATCTCCATATCTGTCCCTTATCTATTTGAGATGTTTGTCAAGCTCCATTTTATATCTGAACGCCTTTGAGATCATCTCTTGATCCTTTGTTTAGAAGTTTTCTACCCCATATAATGCTGTGATTTTTATCCTTTGGAATAGAGAAGAGCTAACATGTTTCATCCTTTTGCGAAGGGCTTTGTGAACAAGGAAGAGGTGCTGCGCACCTTAAAGGAAGAGGAAGACAAGGAGGACACCATCAACAAGACTTGTTCAACTGCTACACATTTTACCAGGGCGGCTCCTGCGGTTTCGGCCGGATTCCACTTCATGTACAAAAGTGTCCAGCGCACCCATCTATCCTATCTATGGGATTCATTGCAGATTTGAGAGAGATTGTCCAGACATTCATTCCTACTCCTTTTATTTGATCATAGATCAACATCCTTTGTGGTCATTGCATATCCTTTGTGTTTGTTAAACTCTGAATATCATTGTGTGTGTAGACGGAGCTACGTCTCCGTGTGGATTTAGTGTCCGGGGTGTGTTCCCTGACGTTGTGTGTGTGTGTGCTGCAGTGGCAGCATTTTGGGGCTTGTCCCCGTGTGGATATTACTGCAGAAGCGGCATGTGTATGGTTGGGGTTTGTCCCTGTGTTGCTACGTTTCGTAGCGTGGAGTGAAGCCTCACCCGGTTGGGTGAGGGGTGGACGTAGGGAGTCCATCGTTGTCCCGAACCACCTAAAAATCCTTGTGTCTTGTGTGATTGCCTTTGTGATTGTCATTTCCTCTATCTCCGTTCACAAGTCCATTATACAGGTTTTTAATTCACTACACTATCACACACTGCTACCTATGTTATCTGTGTTGAGCTTAATTTCTTTGATTAGTTGGATTAACTATCTGTGTGAGATCGAAAAGTTTGAGCGTACATTGTAATCTCACTTGAGTTTTTGTTAATCAACGCTGTTAGTTTTACTTCCGTTGTAATTAGTTAAGAAAGTTTTTAAAATCCGCCATCTCGGCAAGGGGACAATTCAACCCCCCTTATTGTCTACCATCTCTCTGGGCCAATAATTGGTATCAGAGCCCAGTCTCTGATTTTTATTCTGCAGACCTCACGGTCTAGGAGAAAAGATCACCTTATGATGGCTTGCATGAATTTGATTCATGTCTTTGATGGTTTTGATTATACTTTATGGCTTAGAAAATTTTGTGTTTGGATTTCTAATGTTGATCCGAAGCTTATGAGATTAATCACTCATGGTCCACATGTTTTGCCCAAAAATGAGCTAAGATGGACCGATGAGCATAGAAAAATGAACTCTGAGAATGTTTATGTTTTGAATGCTCTTAAAGCTGCAATACGCATTGACAAATTTCCTTCTGATTGCAGATCTACCAAAGAAATTTGGGATGGGTTGAGCGAAGCCCAAGAAGAAAGTCGAAACTGTGAGTGCCTCGCGACAAACAACGGCAATGAATGTTAAAGCGAGGAAAGCTCTAAGGTAATCTCCGACTCAGACGAAGAAGATAAACTGAGCTATGATGAGTTGTTGAATGCCTATGATGAATTTTTTGAAAGATACAAAAATATTAAATCTAAAAATAGAAAATTGAAAAAAAACTTGATAATCCTTCATGTGAAAAATGCACTGAACTTGAAAAATCAGTTGAATCTCACATGAATGAAATTGATGTTCACAATGAAACAATTGTTTGTTTGAAGAATGAAAATTGTGCTATAAAGAATGAGATTACTTAATTGGAGAAAATTGAATGTGAGCTAAGAAACAAAATTGAATTGAATTCTATTGATAATGATTTGTTCAATGAAGTGACTATCAATGATGAACTTGCTAAGGAGAATGAATCGTTGAAGCATCTAAACAAAGCAATGTCTGAAAAGTTACTTGTCCTTGAAAAGAAAAAATGCATATCTGTTGACAAATCTGAATGGTTAAGGGAGCTAAGACATGAAATAGAAAACTTTAAGAATGTGAATGATAAATTTGAATGCAATGAAACCATGAACAAAATGGTTGATGAAAATGTGAGTTATCAAATGAAAGAACTTGAACACACTTTCATGAACAAAAATTCATTTGACGAACTCCAAAATGAAAACAATGCGCTGTTAATTCAGATTTCATTACTTGAAGGTAAATTAAAAAGTCTTGAAAAGGTTGAGAAAGGAAAATGTGTGATCATTGATGATTGTGACAATCTGCATGTTCTTGAAAAATAAATTGAAAGTCACAAAACCGTTAATTCCTTGTTAAATGAGAAAATTGCATCTTGTGAAGAAGAATTGGCTAGCTCTGGACTGTATATCTTGTCTTTAGAAAATCAAATAAAAAGTATGAATGAACTCATGTCCACATCTGTACAAGAAAATGAAAAATAGAAAAATGTTGTTGAATGCTCTTGTGTGCATGCAAAATCCCCTGTTGTCAAACATAATCATGCAACAAGTAAAAGAAGAAATGTTTCATGTTATTACTGCGGGAACCTTGGTCATGACATGTACGACTACTTTTTAATGAAGTTTGATTGATGGGGACATCACCTCCCATGCCCACGTTCACAGCTCGTCTCCTCGCCCCGGCTGCATCCGGCATGGTCTAATCATTTAATTTTGAGTCCTATGTAATTTTTATTTGAATCATTTGATGTATTTTCCCTTTTATTTGAGTCATATTCCTAGGTCTTGTGTTCATTTCCCTAAGTTTGAGTGTCATTAGGTTGTCTAGTTAGCTATTGGGCCCAATTCATTGGGCTTGGCCCAAGGGCTCTCCCCTACCCCCTCGGTTATTTGTCATTGAGTCAATTGTCAGGGGCTTTTGTAGAAATGTGGGTTGCCTATATATAGGACCCCATTCTCCTCATTTTGAAGTAATGAATGAATCAATGAAAAACTTGCCATTTTGAGAGTTCAAACCTCTTATCTAGTGGAGAGATTCTATTATTTGGGTGAGAAACCCTAGGGGAGAGATTCCCCACCCATTCCTCTCTTAATCTCTCTCTTTCACCCCTCTTTCTCTCTCCTCTACACCCAAATCCAAAAATCTTCTCTCTCCTCCCTTCCCAACCACCACTCTCCCACCTACCCCCATTAAAGACCACTCCCCTTCCCCATACATCCCATTACTCCACCCCCTAGTCCCAAGAGAGCTTCCACCAATCCTAGCTCCACCTCCTAACCCCCAACTACCCCACCCACTTCCCCAAGCACCCTTCTCACAACCCCAAGCACCCCTATTATGTTCCCCACACACCTCTTCCCATCCCCCAAGACCAAAATTTAATCCCACCCTTAAACCCATTTTCAAAGACCCTTTCCCTCTCACTCACCTTCCCAAATTCGTAGCTCCTCCTCCCACCACCTGTTAGACCCCCTTCCAGACCCCATTCTTCCCTTCCCCCACCTTAGAACACCCCCTCCTAGACCCCCTCACAGCCCGGGCTTCCCCCACACTCATTCACCCCCATTTCCCCTCCCATCTACCCCATTCCCCCCATCATCTTCAACCTACAGCTCTCAACCGAAGATCTGCAGAAGAGCAGCAGCTTGCATAGGCAACCACAGCTTCCCCCGGATGTTTCTGAAGGATCAAGAGCCATCATTGGAAGCGTCTGCCTGTCCTCTTCGCAACGAAAGTGGGTTCGTCCTCATCGGAGCTCGGTGCTGCCCGGGAGCCCCGTTCTCCCACGACTGCGCAGGTCGGCCACTGCAGAGTTCCAGAACTGGAGGAAACGCTTTACCACGACGAACCCTGAAGGAATCAGGCTTCAGGGTCTTCTGCAAAGTTCTTCCTCGGCCTGTCTAATTTCACAATCAGGAAGCGGAAGTCCATTCAGCAACCGAGAACAGGAGTTACCAATTTTCTCCCACAATCGCGCGACTCTACTTTCCACAGTCTGCACCGACCCCTCTTCACTCTTCTGGTTCCACAGATCATCTCCGGCATATTTTGGGGTCCCCGTTTTGTTTGGTGCAAAGAGGACTCTCTCACGGTTCCAACGGCGCTAACGGCACCTCATTCGGAGTTCAGGAGCCGTCGGGACAGCCTTGTCTTCCTACTGTTGGTGACCTGCTACTGCCAGTCCGAAAATCAGAGGCCTTGTTCGAGCTCCCGCCCCGACTGGCAGCGACTCCAGAAGAAATTAAGAAAATTCTGAGGCAATCCCCTTCCAGATACTAAGGTTTTCCCTCTGGTCTCGTCATCAACAAAATTCCTGATCAAGATCTACAATAGCAACACCGACCCTCTATCCCAACTCACAAATAGCAAGCAGATTCGGCGTCCACCCTTATTCCTCGTTCTTTGCTATAGTTTCCCCACCCCGCTTGGCCGGCTGAAGGTCCCTCCCTGCGTGGAGGTAGTATTGTCTATAATTTCATTAACCCCCACCCCAAGATCCCCCTCCTGCGAGAGGTGTAGTGGTGTACTTTGTTTGGGCAGGTCAAGCGACACCGCCGCGGCGTGTGGGGATCCACTCGCCTCCCCGCTCGCCCTCGTCTCCGACCGGGACCGGTTTCTTCAAACCGGTCGAGTAAGTGCTCAAACCTTCACTCCACTTAGTGCTTGTCTTTCAATATTAGTTCTAATTCCGCTGGTTATGCGAGTGAAAGTCCGATCCTCAAGCCCCATTCCCTTGAGTGATCACCGTGGGAAGAGTGCAACCGGTGCCTTCGGCACTTCATCGGCCCCGTTGAATTGGGCTTCCAAATCCATTGGGAATCAAATCTTGGCCTTGTTGGCTCTCTACCAGCAAGGGCCCAACCCCTCAACATCACCTTGGCATTGCCAAGTTACCCCGGGCTTGGGTGAGCGACGAGAGAGCAGTGGCCCAATTCGGCCCATTTGAATGCGATTGTGCTTGCTTGCATTAGGTCCGAGGTCGTGTCACATCAAATTGGTATCAGAGCCAGGTTATTGACTTGTCTCTACAAGTCAAGTCCTAGGGCATGCTTGCATTCTTGTCCGAACCGTGCAAACCCATCATTGTTAACGTTGAGTCTTGGGTCACATGGCCCCTCTCCCAATCATATCCCATGCATGGTTACCTAATGGGGAGCCCATAGAAATTGATTTCATTGACCTAGAATCTGAAAATTGGGTGTCCCCCGATATCATTACCTCTCTTTGTAGGACCGGACAAATTGTGCACAATGGAGACCAAGTCTTCATTGAATTCCATAAATGGTTCGGGAAGACTAAGTATTTGGATGGGGCTTGGTGTCAAAAGGGAACATTGGCGGGTCCATGTATAATCCTAGGTAAGAAATGGTTAGATAAAAGGAATGCCTACATCGACCCAACACGTCGGACTTGCCTAGTACATCCACCCCACCTTTCGGGAACCTTTAAATTCAACAACCTTGTATTCTCCCACCCGCGGGAATCCCGCCCTTGTTCACCACCCCGGGTGCACCATACTCCGGCCATCATCACCCCACCATCAAAGAACCTTCCCACTCCATTAGCTTTGGAAGAAGTAGTCCACCCGCTTTGCCACATGAAGACAAATATCTCTCGGGAACCTATCCCCTCCATGGAGAGCACCCATGTCCCAATTGAAGAGGAAGCCTCGCACGAGGATCTTCACCCTACACCACCCCCTCTAGATAAGTCCGAAATCATCTTAGAAGAGTCCCTTGTTAGGTGGCTAAGGGAGAGCCTAATTAGAGAGATCTCGGCCCATGTTTGCCCTCCCATAGAACAAAATTTTCACTTAGTGCCCTTCTTCTCCTATCACACCACAATCCAAGCATCCTACCAAGTGGAAACTTTAGGAGATCTTCTTAAGGGCCTAGCATGGCAAATTGAGTTCACTAGTATGTTGACCCCTATAGCCGAACAACCTAGGAGCCTTGGCCTCCTACACCTATGCATCGGGTCTATCACCTCAGTTTGCACCATTGGTTGCTACACTAGCGACCTCCTTCTATTCCTCCCCACACCCGATGAGCCCGACCTTCTCCTCCAATTGGAGCTTTTTATATCGGGTAGAGAGCCAAGCCCTCCCCTCATGGCCAACCCACTCACCAAGAGCATTGACCCAATTATCATTGATAGGGATGACTTAGCACCTTTTGAGGACCTTGAGGACATGGAGCTCCTTCCCCTTAGTAACCCATTTTATGATCCCTATGATCCATTACAATGGGAGTCAAAGAACCCGGGTGACCCAACCATCTTACCCATCACCCACACTTTCCTACCCCCACCCACCATATCGGGCCAAAACCACCTCATCCATGACCCGGGTTATACCTTGAGAGCCATGACCTTGAGCCACATATCCCTAGGTAATAAGGTTGTGCCCCACCCCATGATGACCACCTTCTTAGATCCATTCGATCCATTCCAATGGGAGTTGAAAGGTTGTCCCACACCTATACACATGGAGGTCACCTTTGGGAAACACATGCATGTGTCTAGGCCTACCACACCACTTGGCATGATCACTATGTTGGGTCCTTTCATTCATACCACCCACATGTCAAGTAGGAAGCATGAGTGGCCCATATTCGGATGTATTGGTCCACCTTCATTTATCATGGGTCTTAAGCATGTCAAAAGTATCTACGGATGTCCGGGTCCCCCTACATTCATCACCACTTTGCATGATAGGTTCACCTACGGGTGCCCCGGCCCACCTAGGTCTACCAAAGTCTACATGATAACATTGCATGATAAGTCCACATATGGTTGCCCCGGCCCTCCAAATTCCATCAAAGTCTTCTTGGCATCAAAGCATGATTGGTCTACTTTTGGTTGCCCAGGTCCACCCATCACCCCTAGACTGTCAACATTCACAAAATTGCATGAAAGCCTTTGCAAGCACATAAGCAAAAGAATGAGGCTTATAAAAAGCTGGCCGACTCTCATCGGCGTCACCAAGAATTTCATGTGGGTGACTTTGTGATGGTAAGGACGGAGAGACTCTCCCCGGGAGCCATCTCCAAATTGAGGCCACGTGGGGCTGGTCCCTTCCCGGTCCTGAGGCGCATTGGTGCAAATATCTTTGAGTTAGATCTCCCTGAGGAGTATGGAATAAGTCCCACATTCAATGTTGCCGACCTAGTGCCATATAAGGGACCCACGGTGGTACCTAGTGAGGAGATTGAGCCTACTTCTTCCCTTGAGAGAGCACCCACCCGTGAGGAGAGACCACCAGCCAAGAGAGCCCAGCGTGAACAAATTGAACAAATATTGGATGAACAAGTCACTACCACTCGGAGCAAGGTATACGAGCGCTATCTCGATAGGTGGAAGGATCGGTCTCGTTCGGAAGACTTGAGGGCAGTACCACTTCTACACCCTCCAAGGAGGGAAGGACACTTACTCGACGGAGTCGAGTTCTCCGCACCCCGGGAGTATGATGGGGACATCACCTCCCATGCCCACGTTCACAGCTCGTCTCCTCGCCCCGGTTGCATCCGGCATGGTCTAATCATTTAATTTTGAGTCCTATGTAATTTTTATTTGAATCATTTGATGTATTTTCCCTTTTATTTGAGTCATATTCCTAGGTCTTGTGTTCATTTCCCTAAGTTTGAGTGTCATTAGATTGTCTAGTTAGCTATTGGGCCCAATTCATTGGGCTTGGCCCAAGGGCTCTCCCCTACCCCCTCGGTTATTTGTCATTGAGTCAATTGTTAGGGACTTTTGTAGAAATGTGGGTTGCCTATATATAGGACCCCATTCTCCTCATTTTGAAGTAATGAATGAATCAATGAAAAACTTGCCATTTTGAGAGTTCAAATCTCTTATCTAGTGGAGAGATTCCATTATTTGGGTGAGAAACCCTAGGGGAGAGATTCCCCACCCATTCCTCTCTTAATCTCTCTCTTTCACCCCTCTTTCTCTCTCCTCTACACCCAAATCCGAAAATCTTCTCTCTCCTCCCTTCCCAACCACCACTCTCCCACCTACCCCCATTAAAGACCACTCCCCTTCCCCATACATCCCATTACTCCACCCCCTAGTCCCAAGAGAGCTTCCACCAATCCTAGCTCCACCTCCTAACCCCCAACTACCCCACCCACTTCCCCAAGCACCCTTCCCACAACCCCAAGCACCCCTATTATGTTCCCCACACACCTCTTCCCATCCCCTAAGACCAAAATTTAATCCCACCCTTAAACCCATTTTCAAAGACCCTTTCCCTCTCACCCACCTTCCCAAATTCATAGCTCCTCCTCCCACTACCTGTTGGACCCCCTTCCAGACCCCATTCTTCCCTTCCCCCACCTTAGAACACCCCCTCCTAGACCCCCTCACAGCCCGGGCTTCCCCCACACTCATCCACCCCCATTTCCCCTCCCATCTACCCCATTCCCCCCATCATCTTCAACCTACAGCTCTCAACCGAAGATCTGCAGAAGAGTAGCAGCTTGCATAGGTGACCACGGCTTCCCCCGGATGTTTCTGAAGGATCAAGAGCCATCATTGGAAGCGGCTGCCTGTCCTCTTCGCAACGAAAGTGGGTTCGTCCTCATCGGAGCTCGGTGCTGCCCGGGAGCCCCGTTCTCCCATGACTGCACAGGTCGGCCACTGCAGAGTTCCAGAACTGGAGGAAACGCTTCACCACGACGAGCCCTGAAGGAATCAGGCTTCAGGGTCTTCTGCAAAGTTCTTCCTTGGCCTGTCTACTTTCAGAATCAGGAAGCGGAAGTCCATTCAGCATCAGAGAGCAGGAGTTACCAATTTTCTCCCACAATTGCGTGACTCTGCTTTCCACAGTCTACACCGACCCCTCTTCACTCTTCTGGTTCCACAGATCATCTCCGGAATCTTTTGGGGTCCCCGTTTTGTTTGATTCAAAGAGGACTCTCTCACGGTTCTAACGGCGCTGATGGCACCTCATTCGGAGTTCAGGAGCGGTCGGGACAGCCTTGTCTTCCTACTGTTGGTGACCTGCTACTGCCAGTCCGAAAATCAGAGGCCTTGTTCGAGCTCCCGCCCCGACTGGCAGCGACTTCAGAAGAAATTAAGAAAATTCTGAGGCAATCCCCTTCCAGATACTAAGGTTTTCCATCTAGTCTCATTGTCAAAAAAATTCCTGATCAAGATCTACAACAGCAACACCGACCCTCTGTCCCGACTTGCAGACAGCAAGCAGATTCGGCGTCCACCCTTATTCCTCGTTCTTTGCTATAGTTTCCCCACCCCGCTTGGCCGGCTGAAAGTCCCTCCCTGCGTGGAGGTAGTATTGTCTGTAATTTCATTAACCCCCACCCCAAGATCCCCCTCCTACGAGAGGTGTAGTGGTGTACTTTGTTTGGGCAGGTCAAGCGACACCGCCGCGGCGTGTGGGGATCCACTCGCCTCCCCGCTCGCCCTCGTCTCCGACCGGGACCGGTTTCTTCAAACCGGTCGAGCAAGTGCTCAAACCTTCACTCCACTTAGTGCTTGTCTTTCAATATTAGTTCTAATTCCGCTGGTTATGTGAGTGAGAGTCCGATCCTCAAGCCCCATTGCCTTGAGTGATCACCGTGGGAAGAGTGCAACCGGTGCCTTCGGCACTTCGTCGGCCCCGTTGAATTGGGCTTCCAAATCCATTGGGAATCAAATCTTGGCCTTGTTGGCCCTCTACCGGCAAGGGCCCAACCCCTCAACCTCACCTTGGCATTGCCAAGTTACCCCGGGCTTGGGTGAGCGACGAGAGAGCGGTGGCCCAATTCGGCCCATTTGAATGCGATTGTGCTTGCTTGCATTAGGTCCGAGGTCGTGTCACATCATTGATGATGATGAAGCTTCTAAGTCTAGAGTGAACATGGTTGATGATTCTAAGAATTTTGAAAAATTAAAGAAGAAAATTTTCAATGTTCATTGCTTCTATTGTGATTTGCATGGCCATGTAATGGAAAATTATTTCTTGAAGAAAAATGATGATGAATGGTCAATCAAAAGAAACTTTTCATGTCATTACTGTGGTAGTTTTGGACACATGATGAATGATTGTTTCTTAATGAAACATGATGAAAAGTGGTTCATGAAAAGAAAATCTTTTCATTATTTTTACTGTGGTCTGAATGGAACACTAAATGGACAATTGTACCATGATGAGGGCCGATGATGAATGGTATGAGAAGAAAAATAAAAAGAACATACTTGCTCATGTTAGAACTAACCCCTCGGGACCCAAGATGGCATGGGTACCCAAATCTCCAAAATGAGAAATCTATTTTGTAGGGGTGCCTTGAGGAGGGAGAATTTGTTGATAAATGAAGATCCTTCAAGGCAAAAGAAAAGATGAGCTGATCTGGTAAAGATTTTGGTATACTGTTTACTTTTGGATTATTCAACTCAGGTGAAAGGTTGAATTCTGAGAAAAACATGGAGCTTTTAATTGCAAATCGTCTATCATATTGACTGTCCATGCTTGTTAGTGTGCAGGTCTGTAAATAAAGTCAAATCTGAGTTTCATCTGAATTTTACATTACCCTTTGTTGACTTTGATAGTTAGAAAGAAAATGGTTTGATTTTGAGAACTCACGTTGCTTAGGTTCATCTTGAAAAATATGAAAAAGTGAAGTTTGAAGTGTGGAGAAAAATGTTTAGATGACTTAACGCTTTTCTTCACATATCATGTGAATAAATCCAGTTTTGAATTGCTTAACACTACATATACATAGTTTTTCATACACACCTTCTCCTTCGCTTCGCAAATAAAAATTTGGTTTTGAATACTTTTCACTGTGCATAGAGTCTTTCATACTCTTACTTACTTTTTGAAAATAACAACTCACTTGTGCATACATAGAACACATACTTAGCTGCATGATACTCATTGCACATATCATACACATCTTTGCATACTTGTGAATAGGAATAATTTTTCAATCATCTTTTCAAGTTACATGCACATACTTGCATATATATACTTGACATACTTGTGTGCTTAAATACCATGATTATTCGATATATAAAATGATTTTAGTGGAAGGTTGAATTATGTTCAGCCGGAAGCTTTCACTATGCGTGATGGTGGTCTTCGGACCTACGTTCTCCGCCAAGTTCTGATAATCAACTTGCTTGAAAATTAAATCTCAATGCATGCTTGAATGTATATAAGATATCACCCACCTTTTTGACTCATTCTATGACTCATCCCTTGCTAAATAAAATTACATTGATTTAGACATGTTTGCTACATGGCATATATTAAGGGGGAGATTTTTTATAACCGTGCATACATTTAGGGGGAGACATTACTGTGATAAGGCTAATTCATCTTTTACATTCAATACAACCACCCAAACAAAATGCACCTTTCTTAGATAATGAAACAATCTAATAAGGATTATAGTTTTCTACCTTACACTTTTGAGGACTATTAATTCTCTACATGGAAATCACATGTCTCGTGAGGAAAAAGCTATTTACCCCACCAAAAAGGTTTTATAAGTGGAACGTGAATCCGAGTAGTCGGGAATCCCCCCTGAAATAAAGGAGGAAACTCGCGTCGAAAGGAGAAACTAATCCACATTTCAAATAAGTGTGATTTGTCACCGAGTAGCCGAGAAGTGCCCCTGAGATAAATGGTACAACTCGCGTCGAAAAGTGTCTCATCCACATCATAAAAAAGTGACGAAACTGAGTAACTGGGAATTGCCCCTGAAACAAAGGGCATGAATCGTGTCAAAAGGTTAGTTACACCATTTATTGTAATTAAAAATTTTTTTGGGGTCATACGTAGCTACCAATATTCGAGCATTGTGTATGAAAGTGTATGGATGATAAGTTTTTTTAGTGTTCCTTATAAAATCTGATTTTTCATATTACCTTGGAACTCATTGCTCAATCTTCACTTATTCACATTGGGTATGATTGTTTGAATGTTTTTTATGAATCGATCATCTTTCATGGTTAATGCAGTACTTTATTTATGTAAGCACGACCTTTTTAGTATTGCACATCATGTTCTATAATTGATTGCATTATCCTTACACCCGTCCCGAAGGGACTTGCATGAGTCTATATCATGTTATGCATGCTTGAGTGCTTGATTACTTAATCCGTTTTGATCATGTCATACTTCATTCTATAGTTTGCATCTATAGGCAATACTTGTAGATATCAGCTTAAATAACCCATTGTCAGTTAGTTTTTGTTCTCGACAATTGGGGGAGAATAACGTGCTCTTGAGCACAATACGCTTTGTGCATAGGTTAGTTTCACATTTTGCATATAGCATAGTTTCTTTATACTACTTGTGCATAATTAGTCATACATTTAGCAAAAAATACAAAAATTGAGCATTTGCACTTATTTCACACATCTACCGATTGCATATCAATTTCCAAATTTTTGCTTGGTTCTTGGTTCTCACACCTTCCCTTGATGGGAGGTTCCTTGCTGGGTTCATGCACTCATGTCTCACTCATTTTTGAAAACTTCACAGTTGCTTCTCAGTACCCCATTTTTTTGATAATGCCAAAGGGGGAGAGAAAATTGAAAAAGCCACAATATATTATCATCATCAAAAAGGGGGAGATTGTTGGGTTCTGTGCACCCCTCCTTATTTTTGACAATGGTTTTGATGAATCCAATATATTGTGTGTTTTATGTAGAATGACATCTTGATGATAAACATGCTCACATGTTGATATCTTTGATTTGCAGGTTTGGCATGCTTCGCGGAAGCAATTTTTCTATTTAGGTTTGCAAGGGTCAACCCCATGGGTCGACCCCTGGCTCTTTGAGCCTTGGTTCTCACTTTGCTATTCAGCTGGTTGCTTAATGATGATTCATGGGTTTATAAAATCTCATAATGTTTCAAATGTGTGAATTAAGCTTGGACTTCATTTGAACTTCATAGTTGAACTTGAAACTCTCAAATGGATTGCTTTCATCTATTTGATATGTGAGGATTTGGCGTTTAATAAAATGCTTTCATGGAAATGTTTCATGGATCTTGTTGGGTTAGCTCCATTTCTGCACAGACCTTGTGCATCATTGCACAGACTTCATCCTTCACTGCACAGATTTTGTTCTCATTGCACGGACTTTACTCATCATTGCACGGACCTTCCTTCTGTGTTGCACAGACCTTGTTCTGTGATTGCACAGACCTTTGGTCAACATTGCACCGACTTGACTCTTCATTGCACAGACTTTGTGCTTCATTATGCATAGACCCAACCATGGGTTGCACAGACTTTGATAGAATGCTTTGAGTGTTTTGGATTTGGACTGAACGATAAATGATTGGACTGAATTTGCTTGAGCTAGACTAGTATTGAATTTTCCATACTGAATCAAATTGATTTGTAAAGCTTGTGTTTCAAGATATTACAGAGACAATGTGCAGATTGCTCTCATCAATGGTAAGCATCTTGGACTAAAAATGGGTTCTTGAATTACATTGTCTTAATACTCATGAAATTGAGTTACTTGATAGTGCAGGCTCATATTGCTTTCAGACCTATGGATCCATGGTAAGAACTCAACTTGGCTGAATCTTCAAGAGGATTAAATGAATGTGATGCATTAGCATGATTTCTGGGTTTAACTCGTAATTTCCTAAAAAGTTCATACAACATCATGTTTATTTTGATTTCCAATCTCCCTTGCTAAATCTGGTTTGATTTATGTTTTTAAGTCCCCTCATTGCATGTCATTCTATTATTTATGAATGGGGTTTATTGGTCTTAATGATTTTGAGGTTTCAATTGAGTTTAATTGAGTTTTCATTTCTGCCAGGAAAAGTGCGACTCATAGAGTCGACACTTATTTTGTTCTGTTCTGTCTGCTGCATTGTTTCACTTGTCCAGACAGAAAGTGTCGACTCTAGGAGTCGACACTTTCTTGCCAGCTTGCTGGCTGGACACTTCTGCTTGCCATCTGTTTTGATGTGACACACTCTTGGACTTTAGCAAGCAAGCATAATTCGTAATCGAAACGGACCGATAACGGCGGCCACTCACCCGACACTCACCCAAGACCCAGGGTAACTCGGTGATGCCGAGTGGAGGTTGTGAGGGCAGGGCCCTTGCTGGTAGAGGGCCAGCAAGGCCAAGGGTTCTCCTGAGGGTATGGAGGTCCAATTCAATGGAGCCGACGTTGTGCCATGGGCACGGGTTGCACTCTCTCCCACGGCGGTCACTCAAAGCAATGGGCCTTGAGGACCGGGTGCTCACTCTCATGGACCAGCGGAGCTTATGAACTAATATTGAAGGAACAAGGCATCCAAAGGAGAGAAAGGGTAGAGAACTTACTCGACCGGCTTGAAGAAACCGGTCTCGCTCGAAGACGTGGGCGAGTGGGGAAGCGTGGGTTCCCCACACGTCGCACCGGTGTAGCTTGAACCTGTTCAAAGTTTACACCACTATGCCTGTCACGCCCCGAGCGCGGAAGATACTCGGATATGCGCGACGAGTTTATATCAATCATGTCAATCAGAGTAGTAGTGTATTCGACACCAAAACAGAGATGCGCAAAAGTAAAGATAACCCAATCCTTTATTTCATAATGGATAGACTATTACAAATCTAATACTCTATTCAATTAAAAAGGAAAAGTACATAGTTGACTCAAGAAAATAGGAAAAAGACTAGATGACACTTGGAAAAGCTCTCGCTCTTTCACTCTTGACTTTCCCCATCAGATTGACCTTCTTCGTCGGACTTACCTGAAAAGTAAGGGACAAACACGGAGTGAGCGAACGCTCAGTAGGAAATTATATCTCAAGAGCTAGCAAGGGGTTTACGTAATTACATTTTTCATGAATGTACTATAGCTATGCATGCTCGCATAAAACGACAAGATAGAGAAAGAATTTATTAATAAGACAGCAAGATGAACTAGTCATGAGCTTTCAAGAAAAGATAACAGATATTCAAGCAAGTACTTTTTAGCAAGTCATGTCAAGAACTTTGGCTATCATGTATCAAGCAAGCAAGTAATTACCCTTTCTCGGGTCACGCAAGTCATGTCAAGTACGAGTCAAGTACAAGATTTGTGTGGAATGTCCAATCAAGCTAGTCATGCACTCGGTATAATGCCAGATACCTTATCATTCAACTCCCATGGGCACAAGTACTTTCGGGTGCTCCTCCCAGGACCAGATCGGGCCCTATATGCGCAGGCATTTATCATGTATATTTGACATCCACTCTTGTATATATATATATATATATAGCCACTATGGAATTTCAACAATTTAAGCTTGTAGACACGTAGGATAACTTTGAGAGAATGGAGTCCAAAAATACGATATTGGACATAGATAGGCGATAACAACGGTACAATCACGATGAACGATGAAACTAGGTGGAATTAGGTTCCCTTAACTCGGGTACCATGACAAACAAGTATGGACATTCTTTATATAGAATTGAGGTCCACATGAACAGTATATCAAAGGCAAGATACCCTCATTCTTATTATAGAATTGAGGTCCACAAGAACATCAACAAATGGCATGATATCATCATCCCATTAAGAATTCTCATGATATACTCTTTGCATATCATAAGGGCCGGTATACCATGTTTCTTTAGAGTGACATGGCGTTTAATAGTGTAATGAGTTTTCAGGGTACAACCAGCTCAATCGGCCTTGAGGGAATCCAAGGCTTCGAGGAGTCTTACGGAGGTCTCTATGACTAACTCGCTAGTCCAAAGGAACGGAATGCCCAATCGAGAGCTTGTATGTCAATGAGAATTAAGGGTGATCGATAAAACATCATGAAACATGGGACTATACTCACGGAGTGGAGATATAGTGCCGATATATATATATATAGATATACTGAAACCATCGGTTATCAGAAACAGGGTAAAAACATTTTTACAGGAAAATAACGACTTAAGTCACTACTCAAGTAATTAACGCCTTAGATAAGGGCGTTTATATATTTTTCCTATTTTTGCAAAATTTCAATATTTCAGTATTTTACCAAAAACGCGTCCTGGTAAGGGGCGTTTAATTACAAGTTGACGACGTATACAATGGTCGTTCATTCTTTACTTCTATTTTTGCAGAATATATATTTTCAGTAATTTATCAAAAACACGCCCTGTACAGGGGCGTTACTTTTCAATTCACGCCCTGAACAGGGGCGTTAGTCAAGTGAGAGACGACCTATACAGGGTCGTGTTTTTCAAAAATTTACAATTTTTCAAGTATTGAAATTTCCAGAAAACGAGATATGGTCATGACAGGATAATATCAGGATTAATGATCATGCACTGATTTAGAATCATGTTTAAGTGAATATTGGACTAATTAACATGGGTAATTATCAGGTAATTAAATTGACGTCTGTGTACAGGGCGTCAAATCTTTTGAATTGACGGCCTTGTCAGGGTCGTTTATTTAAATAACGCCCTAGTCTGGGTCGCGTATAAAATTAGCGCCCTTGGAAAGGGCGTTTCTTTCCAACAATAGAAACATTCAAAACTCTCGAAAACTATATGCATGGATTAATATATATGGTTTAACATAGCTATTATGGTGATTTGGGCTACAGTGCTTGAGAAAACCTACCTTATAGTTGATTTGAACGGATGCAGGTTCTGTGAAGAAAGAACGATACTCTGTTTTATAAACAGAGTCTTTTGAAGCTTTCGATCTTAATAGCAGCAGCAAGGGTAATTAAGAGGATGTAGATGAAGAACTCTCAATTCTTCAATCGATCGGTTTTACTTCTACAGGCAACCTGTAGAGCCATAAGAAAATGAAGGTATTATTCTTCGTAAGAATTAACAGAAGGTAAAGAAGGAAGGAGAAGAACTTACCCGTTCTTCAGATGACAGAAGCTTTCAACCTGTAATCAGAAAATAGATGAAGAATCTTCAGTATTCTTCACAAATTCGATAGACAGAGTAAAGAAAAGAACATGCTGTTCTTTACGTACCTTAGAAGAGTCCGAACGCCAAATAGCGTTCTCGATTCAAGCAGTAGGTTATTTATAGGATTTCTAGAATCCTAATAGAGTTAGTGTTTGATTGGAAGTAACACTTCCATATTAGAGTTATTACTACATTCGAACTCTTTCTCGTAGTTATCAACTTACCCTGGATAGACTCCTGGGTCGAACGAAACATAAACTGAATTAACGACCTAGGTCAGGGCGTCGAATTTAAATTGATGCCTTATCAAGCGTCGTTTCTTGTTGAAACGCGTCCACGCAAGGGACGTTACGCTAACTTGCCCTTTTTATTTATTTTGGTTGTTTGAAATTTGACGCCTTGACGTGTGGGCGACCTTTCTTAAAAACACGGCTTAGGTAAGGGCGTTTTCTTATAAATTAGCGCCTTTTCTTGAGGTGTTATTTTCATCAGGGTTTAATTCTTTTTATTCCAAAATCTTTTAATCTATTTTGATTTATTTATTCCTTTTTATTTTATCAGGGTTGCTACACCCTCCCCCACTTAAAAAGAATTTGGTCCCCAAATTCCATATTATATATTTACATATGGAGAGTGTAGAGTATGTACCTTCTAAAATAAGTCTGGAAATCGTTTCCTCATAGATTCCTCGGTCTCCCATGTAGCTTCATGTTCTGAATTCTTATTCCATTGTACTTTTAGCATGGGAATAACCTTACTCCTTAGGGTCCGTACTTCTCGATCTAAGATCTTCATAGGCTTCTGTTCATATGTGAGATCTTTCTGGATCACTAGATTTCCATGCTCAATGATATGTGATGGATCATGCACATACTTCTTTAACATAGATATGTGGAACACATGGTGAATATCTGACAATTGAGGGGGTAATGCGATGCGATAAGCAACCTCGCCAACTCTTTCTAGAATTTCAAAAGGTCCGATGTATCTTGGTGTAAGCTTGCCTTTAACACCAAATCTCCGTATGCTACGTCCCGGTGATATCTTCAGAAATACATGATCTCCGATTTGGAATTCAAGATCTCTCCTTCTTGTATCAGCATAAGCCTTTTGCCTTGTCTGAGCAACTTGCAATCTTTCTCTGATTACTTGTATCTTCTCAGTTGTATCCCTTACCATGTCTGGACCTAACAGTTATTTTTCTCTAACTTCATTCCAGCATAAGGGTGATCGGCAACTCCTTCCGTATAAAGCTTCGAAAGGTGCCATTTGTATACTTGCCTGGTAACTATTATTGTATGCAAATTCTACCAACGGCAAGTGATCATGCCAGCTTCCATCGAAATCCATGATGCAAGCTCTGAGCATATCTTCAACCACCTGATTAGTTCTCTCGGTCTGACCATCCGTTTGAGGATGAAAAGCTGTACTAAAGTTAAGTCTCGTTCCCAACGAATGTTGTAGTCCTTTCTAAAAATGAGAAGTAAAACGGGGATCTCTGTCAGACACGATTGAAACAGGAATACCATGTAATCTGACTATTTCCTTGATGTATAGTGCAGCTAAGACATCAACTGACCATCGACTCTTGATTGGCAAGAAATGCGCTGATTTAGTCAATCGGTCAATGATAACCCATATTCCATCATGTCCTCTTTTTGATTTAGATAAACCCATGATGAAATCCATACCAATATCCTCCCACTTCCATTTAGGGATATCTAGAGGATGTAGTTTTCCAGCAGGCTTTTGGTGTTCCGCCTTGACTTGTTGGCACGTGAGACAGCGTGATACATAGTCCGCTATTTCTCTTTTCATGTTGGGCCACCAAAAATTTCTTTTTACATCTTGGTACATTTTGGTAGATCATGGATGAATCGTGTACCTTGATCTGTGAGCTTCATCTAAGATCTTCTTCTTTAATTTTGGACAATATGGTATACAAGTTCTATCCTTGAACAATAATCTTCCATCAGAAGCTAGTTGGAAATCAGATTGTCCTTCTAATCCGCCCTTGATTTCTACTGTTATAGGATCATCATCTTGAAGTTCTTGTATCTCAGATAATAAATCTGACTGTATGCTTACATGAGATAATGTGACACATTTAGCTTCCGTGTCCATGCATATATCGAGCTCGGAGAACTGTTCTAGTAACTTCCATTCTTGTATCATACAATTGGCTATCATTGCTCTCGGCTTTCGACTAAGGGCATCAGCAACATAATTACCCTTTCCGAGATGATATTGTATATTGAAGTCGAAGTCCTTGAGATATTCCAGCCATCGTCTTTGCCTCATATTTAGTTCCTTCTGTGAGAAAAGATATTTGAGACTCTTGTGATCGGAGTATACAGTAAATTGTACTCCATAAAGATAATGTCTCCATATTTTGAGTGCAAATACTACCGCGGCCAATTCTAAGTCATGGACGGGGTAGTTCTCTTCATGCTTCTTTAATTGACGAGAAGAGTAGGCTATAACCTTCCCTTGTTGCATTAGAACACACCCGAGGCCAATGCCAGAAGCATCAGTGTATACCTCGAACTTTTCTCCTTCAATTGGCAATGCTAAGATAGGAGCTGTAGTAAGATGATCCTTGAGAGTTTGGAAGCTTCTTTCACATTCCTCATCCCATTCATAACGGATCTCCTTGCGAGTTAACCTCGTAAGTGGCACGGTGATTTTAGAGAAATCCTTGATGAATCGCCTGTAATAGCCGGCAAGACCTAAGAAACTTCGGATCTCGCTAGGATTGGTCGGTCTTTACCAGTTCCTTACAGCTTCAACCTTTGATGGGTCTACAGACAAGCCATCCTTTGATATAACATGTCCGAGAAAAGTCACTTCTTCAAGCCAGAATTCACACTTGCTAAGTTTTGCATATAATTGGTTTGTCCTTAATATTTGTAATACAATCCTCAAATACTCTTCATGTTCTTCCTTAGTCTTGGAATATATCAATATGTCATCAATAAAGACCACCACGAATTGATCCAAATAAGGCCTGAATATACTATTCATTAACTGCATAAAGGCAGCAGGGGCATTTGTTAGTCCGAAAGGCATAACAACAAATTCATAATGGCCATACTTGCTTCTGAACGCAGTCTTATGAATGTCATCATCCTTGATTCTTAATTGATGATATCCCGACCTGAGATCAATCTTGGAAAAGTACTTGGATCCTGATATTTGATCAAATAATTCATCGATTCTCGGCAGTGGATACTTGTTCTTGATAGTGAGATGATTCAACTGTCGATAGTCGATGCATAATCTCATGGATCCATCTTTCTTCTTTACAAATAGTACAGGCGCTCCCCACGGGGAAGTACTTGGTCTAATGAATCCTTTCTTTATGAGTTTCATCAATTGCTCCTTTAACTCCTTGAGTTCAGCAGGTGACATTCTATAAGGTGCCTTTGACACCGGACCAGCACCAGGGACTAAGTCAATGGTGAAGGCCACTTCTCTTTGCGGGGGTAATCCCGGCAAATCTTCCGGAAACACATCCGAAAATTCTTGTACCACTGGAATGTCTTCTAGCTTAGCTTCCTTAGCTTCTTTAACTGCGACAAAGGCAAGGAAAGATGCACATCCTTTCCTGATGAACTTGCTAGCTCAGAGAGCTGAAATAATAGGGGATTTGCTCCGACTCTTGGGGCTAGTAAATATTAGTTCTGGAAATTCTTTGAAAGTAACCTTGCTATTGCGGCAATCAACCGTTGCCTGATACTTGGATAACCAATCTGTTCCTAGTATGACATCATACTCCTTTAGATCTAAACATATGAGATCAATAGGGAGATTTTGACCATGAATCAATACCTCACAGTTTTGGTAGTGATGCGTGATATCAGTCTCGTCACCAAGAGGAGTAGACAAAACTAACTTCATCCATTCCGGTTTCAGGGGTAATGGGTCAGCAAACTTCTTAGAAATAATATAATGCGATGCACCAGTATCAATTAAGACATATGTATTCTTGGAACAAACTTTCAATGTACCTTCCACTAGTCCGCCTTCTTCTTCTTGCTCGGTCTCCTTGATTGCATGAAGACGAGCATTCTTGGTTACCGGGCGTTTCCCGTCACCGGCTTGATCGTTAAGTAATGGGCAATCGGGAATCCGATGCTCACGACTCCCACAACAGAGACATGCTCCTAGTTTCCTCCAGCATTCTTCTGTTCTATGGCCCGCCTTATCACAATGCTTGCACACTGTATTTGGAGAGGTAGTGGTGATAGAGAAGGGCTTGGTCTTCTTGAACTTTTGCTCTTGCGAGGGAATACCTCCATTGCTAGGCCTCTTCTTGAAGTTGGGTTTAAAGGAACCCGAACCTGTAACTTGTTCCTTCTTATCCTTACCACGAATCCTATCAGACAGTTCCGTGGCAACTTCTAATAGTTGAGCTCGGCGTACTATCTCCGAGTAGACTTGAATGTCCATCGACGCCAGTTGAGTAATAGCTTGGGGCCTGAGCCCATTAAGAAACCTCCTACCTTTCATTTTCTCGGTGCTAACTAGATGCTTGGCATACCGAGACAATCTAGAGAATTGGGCCTCATACTCGGCCACTGACAAGGATCGTTGCTTTAATGCGGCAAATTCTGCAGCCTTCTTTTCCTGAACTCGGTCCGAGAAATATTTCGCGTTGAAGTGTTCAACGAATTCTTCCCACGAAACCTGATCTTGATTTATAGTAGCCTCTATTGATTCCCACCAGCATCTAGCATCCCTTTCTAACTAAAAAGTAGCTAATAAGACCTTATCTTGATCCGTGCATTGCATAACACGGAATATTCGTTCTGTTTCCCTAATCCAGTGTTCAGCGTCATCTGGATCAGTAGAACCCGTGAACTTGGGCGGGTTCATATTCTTGAAAGTCTGGTGGAGACTTCCTGCTCGTTGTCCACCTCCTTGTGTTACTTGTTGCAGCACTTGAGTCATGCCTTGCAGTGTACGCTGCATGTTGCGCCATTGAGCTCGTTCGGTAGCCATTATCCTACAATTACCATAACTATATTAGTATATACTCGCGTTAAGGGCTTTTAAGTTTTTATATTAACTCAACCCTTGGTTCTACCCAATCTCACTGGTTAAAGGTTTGAACATATCCTTGGACTTGGGTTTTCCTAGGAATTGAATACCCTAGGCTCTGATACCACAAAAACTGTCACGCCCCGAGCGCGGAAGATACTCGGATATGCGCGACGAGTTTATATCAATCATGTCAATCAGAGTAGTAGTGTATTCGACACCAAAACAGAGATGCGCAAAAGTAAAGATAACCCAATCCTTTATTTCATAATGGATAGACTATTACAAATCCAATACTCTATTCAATTAAAAAGGAAAAGTACATAGTTGACTCAAGAAAATAGGAAAAAGACTACATGACACTTGGAAAAGCTCTAGCTCTTTCACTCTTGACTTTCCCCATCAGATTGACCTTCTTCGTCGGACTTACCTGAAAAGTAAGGGACAAACACGGAGTGAGCGAACGCTCAGTAAGAAATTATATCTCAAGCGCTAGCAAGGGGTTTACGTAATTACATTTTTCATGAATGTACTATAGCTATGCATGCTCGCATAAAACGACAAGATAGAGAAAGAATTTATCAATAAGACAGCAAGATGAACTAGTCATGAGCTTTCAAGAAAAGATAACAGATATTCAAGCAAGTACTTTTTAGCAAGTAATGTCAAGAACTTTGGCTATCATGTATCAAGAAAACAAGTAATTACCCTTTCTCGGGTCACGCAAGTCATGTCAAGTACGAGTCAAGTACAAGATTTGTGTAGAATGTCCAATCAAGCTAGTCATGCACTCGGTATAATGCCAGATACCTTATCATTCAACTCCCATGGGCACAAGTACTTTCGGGTGCTCCTCCCAGGACCAGATCGGGCCCTATATGCGCAGGCATTTATCATGTATATTTGACATCCACTCTTATATATATATATATAGCCAATATGGAATTTCAACAATTTAAGCTTGTAGACACGTAGGATAACTTTGAGAGAATGGAGTCCAAAAATACGATATTGGACATAGATAGGCGATAACAACGGTACAATCACGATGAACGATGAAACTAGGTGGAATTAGGTTCCCTTAACTCGGGTACCATGACAAACAAGTATGGACATTCTTTATATAGAATTGAGGTCCACATGAACAGTATATCAAAGGCAAGATACCCTCATTCTTATTATAGAATTGAGGTCCACAAGAACATCAACAAATGGCATGATATCATCATCCCATTAAGAATTCTCATGATATACTCTTGGCATATCATAAGGGCCGGTATATCATGTTTCTTTAGAGTGACATGGCGTTCAATAGTGTAATGGGTTTTTAGGGTACAACCAGCTCAATCGGCCTTGAGGGAATCGAAGACTTCGAGGTGTCTTACAGAGGTCTCTATGACTAACTCGCTAGTCCAAAGGAACGGAATGTCCAATGGAGAGCTTGTATGTCAATGAGAATTAAGGGTGATCGATAAAACATCATGAAACGTGGGACTATACTCACGGAGTGCAGATATAGTGCCGATATACATATATATAGATATACTGAAACCATCGGTTATCAGAAACAGGGTAAAAACATTTTTACAGGAAAATAACGACTTAAGTAAAGTCACTACTCAAGTAATTAACGCCTTAGATAAGGGCGTTTATATATTTTTCCTATTTTTATAAAATTTTAATATTTCAGTATTTTATCAAAAACGCGCCCTGGTAAGGGGTGTTTATTTACAAGTTGACAACGTATACAATGGTCGTTCATTCTTTACTTCTATTTTTGTAGAATATATATTTTTAGTAATTTATCAAAAACACGCCCTGTACAGGGGCGTTACTTTTCAATTCACGCCCTGAACAGGGGCGTTAGTCAAGTGAGAGACGACCTATACAGGGTCGTGTATTTCAAGAATTTACAATTTTTCAAGTATTGAAATTTCCAGAAAACGAGATATGGTCATGACAGGATAATATCAGGATTAATGATCATGCACTGATTTAGAATCATGTTTAAGTGAATATTGGACTAATTAACATGGGTAATTATCAGGTAATTAAATTGACGTCTGTGTACAGGGCGTCAAATCTTTTGAATTGATGACCTTGTCAGGGTCGTTTATTTAAATAGCGCCCTAGTCTGGGTCGCGTATAAAATTAGCGCCCTTGGAAAGGGCGTTTCTTTCCAACAATAGAAACATTCAAAACTCTCGAAAACTATATGCATGGATTAATATATATGGTTTAACATAGCTATTATGGTGATTTGGGCTACAGTGCTTGAGAAAACCTACCTTATAGTTGATTTGAACGGATGCAGGTTCTGTGAAGAAAGAACGATACTCTGTTTTATAAACAGAGTCTTTTGAAGCTTTCGATCTTAATAGCAGCAGCAAGGGTAATTAAGAGGATGTAGATGAAGAACCCTCAATTCTTCAATCGATCGGTTTTACTTCTACAGGCAACCTGTAGAGCCAGAAGAAAACGAAGGTATTATTCTTCGTAAGAATTAACAGAAGGTAAAGAAGGAAGGAGAAGAACTTACCCGTTCTTCAGATGACAGAAGCTTTCAACCTGTAATCAGAAAATAGATGAAGAATCTTCAGTATTCTTCACAAATTCGATAGACAGAGTAAAGAAAAGAACATGATGTTCTTTACGTACCTTAGAAGAGTCCGAACGTCAAATAGCGTTCTCGGTTCAAGTAGTAGGTTATTTATAGGATTTCTAGAATCCTAATAGAGTTAGTGTTTGATTGGAAGTAACACTTCCATATTAGAGTTATTACTACATTCGAACTCTTTCTCGTAGTTATCAACTTACCCTGGATAGACTCCTGGGTCGAACGAAACATAAACTGAATTAACGACCTAGGTCAGGGCGTCGAATTTAAATTGACGCCTTGTCAAGCGTCGTTTCTTGTTGAAACGCGTCCACGCAAGGGACGTTACGCTAACTTGCCCTTTTTATTTATTTTGGTCGTTTGAAATTTGACGCCTTGACGTGTGGGCATCCTTTCTTAAAAACACGGCTTAGGTAAGGGCGTTTTCTTGTAAATTAGCGCCTTTTCTTGAGGCGTTATTTTCATCAGGGTTTAATTCTTTTTATTCCAAAATCTTTTAATCTATTTTGATTTATTTATTCCTTTTTATTTTATCAGGGTTGCTACAACGCCCCATGCAAGGGGGTTGAACTTGGGGAAGGGAAGCCAAAATTATATTCAAACACTACCTCCCGCTGGGAGGGGCTTTAAGCCGGCCAGGCGGGGAGGGAAAAAGCTGAAATAGAAACCGAACGGATGGAAGACGTCGGTTCTGCCCACTCTCTGGAACAGGGGATAGATAGTTGAAGTTGATACTACTGCGGCCACTCTCGAAATTTGTTATTGATTAGACAAGAGGGAAAATCTTCGGCGTTGGATCAGCATGATGTCCAATTTTTGTGGAAGTTCCTGGTTGACGGTGCTGGTCAGGGAAGGGCCGCAAACAGGGACCCTGAGTTCTGGTTTTGACTACTACGGTACCATAGCAGAATAAAGACAAGGCTGCCATGAGCGCTCCTGACCTCTGAATAAAGTGTAGCTGGAGTCGTTGGAATCGTTGTCGAGTCCTCTTCGAAACGAGACCCATGAGGAAGCCAGAGGATTTTGGAGTAGATTGGGAGAGGCCAAACAGTGATCAGGTGTCTGTTCAGTCCCAGAGTGGACAGAGCAGCGCACCCGGGGGAGAAAAATAAGAAATCACAGCTCCGGATGCCGAACGGGGTTTTACTTCTTGATACTGGAAGCAGACTCGTTGTAGATGATCTCAGCCAAGCGTCGCCTCTATATCTTCAAGGGGATGGCCGTGGGAGCCTCTGCAACTCGCTTCAGGTTGACTGTTTGGTAACAGATGCTCATTCCTGCAGTGAAGACTCCTCTGGGCAGCCACGAACTCAAAATGGGACGAGACCACCTCCGTTCTAAAGAAGACATGGAGATGCTTCCGATGGTACCACTTGGGCTTCCAGGGACACCGGGATGAAGTCGGGTCCGACTCTGCAAGCTGCTGGTACTCTACTGCCTGCGACCTGAGAATTGCTGGTGGTGAAAGGTGGTGGGGGAATGGGGTAGAATGGATGGGAAATGGGGTGGATGGGTGTGGGGGCAATCCCTGGCTGTGAGGGGGTCTGGGAGGGGGCGTTCCAAAGGGTGGGAGTGGTAGAATGGGCGCTGGAAGGAGGTCTAGCAGGTGGAGGGAGGGAGAGCTACGAATTTGGTTGGAAGGGAGAGAGGGAAAGGGTATTTGAAAATGGGTTTAAGGGTGGGATTAATTTCTGGTCTTGGGGATGGGAAGAGGTCTGTGGGGAAGGTAAAGGGGGGCTTGGGGAGTGGAGAATTCTCTCTTGGGTGATGAGAGGGTGCTTGGGGAAGGGGAGTGGGTGGTTGGTGGTTGGAGGGTGGAGTGGTGGAATCTCCCTTGGGGCAGGGGTGGAGTTAAGGTGGGGTGGTGGGGAGTTGGGGATGAGTTATTGGAGGGGGGGAAGAGAGAGAAAGGTGGTTGGGAGGGGAGGAAAGAGAAAGGGGCGTAGGTTTTAGAGGGAGAAAGTGGAGGAGAGAGAAAATAGCTTCCTAGAGAGAGGTAGAGAGAGAGGGGGGGATAGGGGTTCTCACCCACTCAATTAGCTTCTCACCAAAATAAAAAGATTTAAATTGGACACTAGGAAATTCAAATATTCATTCATTCATTAACTTCAAATGGGGGGAATGGGGTCCTCTATATAGGCAACCCACATTTTACAAAAAGTCCCTGACTCTTGCTACAATGACAAATTACCAAGGGGTAGGGGGCGCCCCTGGGCCTTACCCAATGAATTGGGCCCATTAACTAATCTAATCAACCCTATGACACTTAACTTAGGTAGATGCGTCAGATAAAAGGAAAATTACAATGGTATGACTCAAATAAAAATGAGGAAATACAACATATGACTCAAGATAATTGACTAGACCATGTCGGACGCTTCCGGGGCGAGAAGACCGAGTGTGGGCATGGGAGGTGATGTCCCCATCATACTCCCGAGGTGCGAAGAACTCGACTCCGTCGACTAAGAGTCCTTCCCTCCTCGGAGGGTGTAGAAGTGGTACTGCCCAGAAGTCTTCCGAATGAGACCGATCCATCCACCTAACGAGATTGCGTTCATACACTTTGCTCATGGTGGCAGTGACCTGTTCATCCATTATTTGCCCAATTCGCTCACGCTGCGCTCTCCTGGATAGTGGACTCTTCTCACGGGTGGGTGCTCTCTCAATGAGGGGAGTGGGCTCAATATCCTCACTAGGTACCACCGTGGGACCCTTATCCACTAGGTCGGCCACGTTGAATGTGGGGCTCACTCCGTACTCCTTGGGAAGATCTAACTCATAGGCACTAGTGCCAATGCACCTCAGAACCTGGAAGGGACCAGCCCCACGAGGTCTCAATTTGGAGATGGCTCTCGGGGAGAGCCTCTCCGTCCTCACCATAACAAAGTCACCCACGTGGAATTCTTGGTGACGCCGTTGGGAGTCAGCATGCCTTTTATAAATCTCATTTTCCTTGCTGATGTGCTTGCGAAGATTTTCATGCAATTTAATGAATGCTGACATTCTAGGGGTGATGGGTGGACCTGGGTAACTAAAAGTAGACCAATCATGCTTTGACGTAAAGAAGACTTTGATGGAATAGGGAGGACCGGGGCAACCATATGTGGACCTATCATGTAATGTTGCTATGTAGACTTTGGTGGGCCTAGGTGGGCCGGGGCACACGTAGGTAAACCTATCATGCAAAGTGGTGATAAATGTCGGGGAACCCGGACATCCGTAGATGCTTTTGACATGTGTATCACCAATGTTAAATGAGGGCGGGCCGATACACCCGAATATGAACCAATCTTGCATCCTACTTGACATGTGGGTGATATGAACGAGTGGACCCGACTTGTGAATCATGCCAAGTGGTGTTGTACGCCAAGACTTATGCACTCTTGTGCCAAATATGTCTCCTATGTGTGGGCTTTTGGACTTCCATTGGAATGGGTCAAAGGGGTCTAGGAAGGTGGATATCATGAAATGGGGCACTTCCTCGATCCCTAGGTGTATATCGCCCAAAGTCATGGCTCCCATGGTGTAACCCGAGTCTATGATGGGATGGATTGGGTCAATCACGGTGGGTTGAGGTTGGGAAAGGTGGGTGGTGGATAAGGGTGGTGGATCACATAGGGATCTAGGCTCCCATAGGAAGGGGTCAAAGGGGTCATGGAAAGGGTTACCAAGGGAGAGGAGTTATATGTCCTCAAGGTCCTCAAATGGTGGTGGATCATCTACCTCTAGTGAAATAAGTGGGCCGAAGTCTTTGGTGAGTGGGTCGGCCATAAGGGGATGATTCGGCTTTCTTTCCGATATAACGAACTCCAATTTGAGAATGGAGTTGGGCTCATCGGGTGTGGGGAGGAGTAAAAGGAGGTCGCTAGTGTAGCAACCAATGGTGCAAACTGAGGTGATAGACCCGACACATAGGTGTAGGAGGTCAAGGCTCCTAGATGGGTGGGTCACCAGGGTCAACATGCTCGTAAACTCTATTTGCCATGCTAAGCCTTTAAGAAGATCCCCTAAGGTTTCCACTTGGTAAGATGATTGGATGGTGGTGTGATAGGAGAAGAAGGGCACTATGGGAATGTTTTGCTTTATGGGAGGGAAATCGTGGGTCGTGATCTCTCTTATTGGGCTCTCCTTTAGCCAACTAATAAAGGGTTCTCCTAAGATGAGCTCGGCCCCAACTAGAGAGGGTGGTGTAAGGTGAAGGCCACCATGTGAGGTTTTTTCTTCCACTTGGACATGGGTGGTCTCTAAGGGGTTCTCCTAAGATGAGCTCAGCCCCAACTAGAGAGGGTGGTGTAAGGTGAAGGCCACCATGTGAGGTTTCTTCTTCCACTTGGACATGGGTGGTCTCCGTGGTGGGGATAGGGTCCGGAGTGTTCACCACTATGGGGTCAGGTATGGGTTCCTCCTCCAAGGAGGTGAGAGGGTCTTTTGGGGGTGGGGTGGTGATGGTTGGTGTATGGTGTACCCGGGGTGGAGGGTAAAGGGAAACTTAGTTTGGGATAGGGAGGGGAAGTAGTGGAGGCCTATGACATGGGAGTTTTGGGGTAGGGAGTGAGAGATGGGTTGGTTGGGGTGGCTTGGGTTGGTCGGTCTTGGAGGGAGTGTCCCTTATAGGGGAAGATGGAGGGGTAGTGGTGGGGACCAAGGAGGCTTGGATAGTGAGAGTTGTGGAAGGGGGTTTTGGTTGGGGTGTGGGGACCCTCATGGGGATAGGTGGGGAAATGGATGCTTGGATCATTTGGGTCTTAAGGGAGAGGATTTGGTGGCGAAGTGTAGTGATGATGGTTGAGAGGGAATTTGTTGGGAGTGGTGGGGGTGGAGGCCTAAGGGTGGTCTCAAGTTGGCCGGGTGGGGATGGAGGAGTGGTAGTGCTCCTCGGGCTAGGGGTGTTTGAGTAGGAGGGGTGGGAATATTTGGGGATGTAGATCTTCCTAAGTTCTACCTTCATCTCTTCCCTTGAGTGAATAGGTTCTTGTCTTTCAACCCTCTTTAAGCCCTCTATTCTCCGTCACTTTTCCTTGGCTTGACCCCGAAGTCGTCCCTTGGCCTTGAGGACTCTCGCGGGTCCATATACCCAAGTCTCTTCAAAGTACCTTTCTATGGTAGCTTCTCACCTAAGGTAATCACTAGAACATGATCCATCAAAGATAATATCCCTATCTAGAATGAAGTCCATGGGTGGCGAGTAGGCTAAATAGGAAATGGCCATGATGAATGGGGGGAACAAATGCAATGGCCCTAGGACAAGACTTAGTAGAGACAAGTCTAGAACTTGCTCTGATACCAATTTGATGTGACACACTCTTGGACTTTACCAAGCAAGCACAATTCACAATCGAAACGGACCGATAACGGCGGCCACTCACCCGACACTCACCCAAGACCCAGGGTAACTCGGTGATGCCGAGTGGAGGTTGTGAGGGTTGGGCCCTTGCTGGTAGAGGGCCAGCAAGGCCAAGGGTTCTCCTGAGGGTATGGAGGCTCAATTCAATGGAGCCGACGTTGTGCCATCAACACGGGTTGCACTCTCTCCCATGGCGGTCACTTGAAGCAATGGGAATTGAGGATCGGGCGCTCACTCTCACGGACCAGCAGAGCTTATGAACTAATATTGAAGGAACAAGGCATCCAAAGGAGAGCAAGGGTAGAGAACTTACTCGACCGGCTTGAAGAAATCGGTCCCGCTCGGAGACGTGGGCGAGCGGGGAAGCGTGGGTTCCCCACACGTCGTGCTGATGTAGCTTGAACCTGTTCAAAGTTTTACACCACTACGCCCCATGCAAGGGGGTTGAACTTGGGGAAGGGAAGCCAAAATTACATTCAAACACTACCTCCCGCAGGGAGGGGCTTTAAGCCGGCCAGGCGAGGAGGGGAAACGCTGAAATAGAAACCGAACGGATGGAAGACGTCGATTCTGCCCGCTCTCTGGAATAGGGGACAGATAATTGAAGTTGATGCTGCTGCAGCGACTCCCAAATTTTGTTATCGATGAGACAAGTGGAAAAATATTCGGGGTTGGATCAGGATGATGTCCAAGTTTTTTAGAATTTCATGGTTGACGGTGCTGGTCGGGGAAGGGCCGCAAACAGGGACCCTGAGTTCTGGTTTTGACTGCTACGGTACCACAGCAGAAGAAAGATGAGGCCGCCACGAGTGCTCCCGATCTCTGTATCAAGCGTGGCTAGAGTAGTTGGAATCATTGTCGAGTCCTCTTCGAAACGAGACCCACGGGGAAGCCAGAGGATGTCGAAGCAGATTGGGAGAGCCCAAACAATTATCAGATGTCTGTTCAGTCCCAGAGTGGATAGAGCAGCGCACCGGGGGGATAAAAATAAGAAATCATAGCTCCCGATGCCGAACGGGGTTTTGCTTCTTGATACTGGAAGTAGACTCGTTGTAGATGATCTCATCCAAGCGCCGCCTCCAGATCTTCAAGGGGTTGGCCGTGGGAGCCTCTGCAACTCGCTTTAGGTTGACTGTCTAGTAGCAGATGCGCAGTCCTGCAGTGAAGACTCGTCTGGGCAGCCACGAACTCAGAATGGGATGAGACCACCTCCGTTGCAAAGAGGACAGAGAGAAGCTTCCGAAAATACTACTTGGACTTCTAGGGATGCCGTGATGAAGTCGGGGTCAGCTCTGCCATCTGCTGGTACTCTGCTACCTGTGGCCTGAGAATTACAGGTGGTGAAAGGTGGTGGGGGAATGGGGTAGAAGGGTTGGGAAATGGGGTGGATGGGTGTGGGGGCAACCCCTAGTTGTGAGGGGGTCTGGGAGGGTGTGTTCCAAGGTGTGGGAGTGGCAGAATGGGGGCTGGAAGGAGCTATAGCAGGTGGAGGGAGGGAGAGCTGCGAATTTGGTTGGAAGGGAGAGAGGGAAAGGGTATTTGAAAATGGGTTTAAGGGTGGGATTAATTTCTGGTCTTGGGGATGGGAAGAGGTGTGTGGGGAAGGTAATGGGGGGGCTTGGGGAGTGGAGAATTCTCTCTTGGGAGATGAGAGGGTGCTTAGGGAAGCGGAGTGGGTGGTTGGTGGTTGGAGGGTGGAGTGGGGAGTGGTGGAATCTCCCTTGGGGTAAGGGTGGAGTTAAGGTGGGGTGGTGGGGAGTTGGGGATGAGTTATTAGAGGGGGGAAGAGAGAGAAAGGTGGTTGGGAGGGGAGGAGAGAGAAAGGGGCATAGGTTTTAGAGAGAGAAAGTGGAGGAGAGAGATAATGACTTCCTAGAGAGAGAGGTAGAGAGAGAAGGGGGATAGGGGCTTCTCACCCACTCAATTGGCTTCTCACCAAAAGAAGAAGATTTAAATTAGACACTAGAAAATTCAAATATTCATTCATTCATTAACTTCAAAAGGGGGGAATGGGGTCATATATATAGGTAACCCACATTTTACAAAAAGTCCTTGACTCTTGCTACAATGACAAATAACCAAGGGGTAGGGGGCGCCCCTGGGCCTAGCCCAATGAATTGGGCCCATTAACTAATCTAATCAACCCTATGACACTTAACTTAGGTAGATGACTAAGAGAAAAGGAAAATTACAATGGTATGAGTCAAATAAAAATGAGGAAATACAACATATGACTCAAGATAAATGACTAGACCATGTCAGACGCTTCCGGGGCGAGGAGACGAGCCGTGAGTGTGGGCATGGGAGGTGATGTCCCCATCATGTTTTCAAAGAAAATAGAACCTCTGGTGAAAAGTGTCGACCCTATGAGTCGACACTTTCACCCGGGTCCTATTTTTATATAATGGGACAGAATGAGTTGAGAAAAGCATCGACTCCATGAGTCGACACTTTCTCTGGTTCGTCCGGATCGTGATTTCTAGATTGATTATGAAGTGCCCATTTTGAGATCCGATTCCTTGGGGTTTTTACACCTATAGCCTTAGGGTTTTTCTATGGGTTGGGTGTAGTATTAAGAGGCTTTTAACATGGGCTATTATGTCTTTTGTGTTGATTTCTCTCTTGTATATGAGGGTCTCGATCTCCATCGTAGGGGGTGCTCCATGGGCTAATATGATTCTATTTTGTGCACGTGAAAGAGAGAGGAGCTGGAGAGGGCTTTCAAGCAGAATCTGATCTACTTCTGTCGAGATTCGAAGATCGTTGATGAAGAGAGTTGCAAGCGGAATGAAGCAACGAATCTGAAGACGTCTTCATCGCAAGTAACGGTTCACATCAACTTGGAGATCAAAGGAGTTTTCAAAAAGGTGGAAAATCTCCATATCTATCCCTTGTCTATTTGAGATGTTTGTCAAGCTCCGTTTTATATCTGAATTCCTTTGAGATCATCTCTTGATCCTTTGTTTTGAAGTTTTCTGCCCCATATAATGCTGCGATTTTTATCCTTTGGAATAGAAAAGAGCTAACAAGTTTCATCCTTTTACAAGGGGGTTTGTGAACAAGGAAGAGGTGTTGTGCACCTTAAAGGAAGAGGAAGGCAAGGAGGACGCCATCAGCAAGACGTGTTCAACTGCTACACATTTTACCAGGGTGGCTCCTGCGGTTTCGGTCGGATTCCACTTCGTGAACAAAAGTGTCCAGCGCACCCATCTATCCTATCTATGGGATTCATTGCATATTTGAGGGAGATTGTCTAGACATTCATTCCTACTCCTTTTATTTGATCATAGATCAACATCCTTTGTGGTCATTGCATATCCTTTGTGTTTGTTAAACTCTGAATATCATTGTGCGTGTAGATGGAGCTGCGTCTCCGTGTGGATTTAGTGTCCGGGGTGTATTCCCCGATGTTGTGTGTGTGTGTGCTGCAGTGGCAGCGTTTTGGGGCTTGTCCCCATGTGGATATTACTGTGGAAGCGACGTGTGTGTGGTTGGGGTTCATCCCCGTGTTGCTACGTTTCGTAGCATAGAGTGAAGCTTCACCCGGTTGGGTGAGGGGTGGACGTAGGGAGCCCGTCGTGGTCCCGAACCACCTAAAAATCCTTGTGTCTTGTGTGATTGCCTATGCGATTGTCATTTCCTCTATCTCCGTTCACAGGTCCATTATACAGGTTTTTAATTCACTACACTGTCACACACTGCTACGTCCGTTATCTGTGTTGAGCTTAATTTCTTTGATTAGTTGGATTAACTATCCGTGTGAGATCGGAAAGTTTGAGAGTACATTGTAATCTCACTTGAGCTTTAGTTAATCAACGCTATTAGTTTTACTTCCGTTATAATTAGTTACGAAAGTTTTTAAAATCTGTCATCTCGACAAGGGGACAATTCAACCCCCCTTCTTATCCGCCATCTCTCTGGGCCAACAAATCTCCCTTCTCCTAAATACACAGGAGGAACCTGACACCCTAAATAGGAAATCGGAAGAACACTAATGGAAATGGAAACGAACAAACGAAAACCAAAAAAAGAAAATAAAATAGATATAGCTCCGAGGAGCACAATGACTCTAGATTTGATCCACGAGTCAATACATGAACAGATCTTCAATATTGGCGCTAGCTGCACACTCTTCCCTCTTCTCACGACCTTTTTATCTTAACTCTCTCTACCTCTTTCTTTTTCTTCTCTTCTCTTTCTTCTTCTCGCACACTGGCTCTCTCTCTATCTTTGTTTTCTGCGGGCTCACTCTTTCTCTTCTTCGGATCTGCTCTGCCCACTCTTTCAGATGGTTACTCTCTCTTCTCTTCTTCGCACACCAGGAGCTCTAGCAGCACTTTCGCAGTCCCTCTCTTTCTCCTCTTCTACGAATGAAGATGCCTGCAATTTATACCCAAAAGTAGGGTATCGAAAAAGGTACCCAGCGAATCATGTGAATCCACCTGGAATGAAAATATTCCTTAATCATTAGTCTCTCAGAAATTCTGCCATGTGGACATACCTTTTTGCGCCAACCTGGGATCACGTGTCCATCATTGGTTAGCCTAGGATCACGTGCCACTACTTGATTCGAGCTCACGTGCCTTGAGTTTTCATGCTGGCCTTTGAGTGTTGCTGCTATCATTATGCTGTTTGCTGAAATGACACCCTCATTACATTTCTTCTGCTTTGACCTGCCTCTCTTAATTGCACCGACCTTATTGAATGTGCATGGACCTTATGATGATGATGCATGCATGTACACTGACCTATTTTTATCATATGCACAGTCCTATATGTGCACAGACCCTGGACATGCATAGACCTATGTGCACAGACTTAAACATGTGCACAGACCTTGGTTATGTTAAATACATATGTGCATAGACTTGGTTCATCATGTTGAACATGTGCACAGACCTATGCTATGCATGTGCATAGACCTTAGACCTCAGACTATATATCTACACAGACCTCAAGGTATGCATGTGCACTGACCTATGTGAAGATGCTCAGACCTTCATGTTGCATGTGCTCATACTTTATATGCATCACTGAACATGTGCACAGACCTAACACAATGTGCACCGACCTTGACTTCAAAAAGTGCACCGACCCAAAACATGTGCACAGACCTGAATATTGCATGTGCACAGACCTCACACAATGTGCACAGATGTTGACGCCTGGAAAATGAGCAAGGGCGGAGACAGAATTGAAAAGAAGATCAGACCAACAGTAAAAGAACAATGATGAAGCTCGTCAACCATCTACCCGGCCGAAGCCCTTTCCCGGCCAAGCTGTTGTCCGATGCCATAGTCAGTCAGACGACGGCACTGATGAAATAGCAGTCACCTGGCTGAAGTCTTTTCAGGCTAAAGCCGATGTCCGGTCTTGTCACCGTACAGGAGACAACACTAATGAGATGATGTCCGACTTTGTAATCATTCAGATGGCAATGCCGATGAAACCCCAGTCTACCGACTGATGAAAATCTATCAGTGATCTCAATAGAAACTGTGTCACTAGTAGAGGGCCTTCTCGGGTTCTGATACATTTCAAGGACCAATAAAAGGCCGAAGTCTATGTGAGGTCTAAAAAAGCCCTAAATGGGCCTATAAAAGTGGCGCCGGGATCCCCTTGTCAAAGCCCAAAAGTGGCACCGAGAGGCCGAAGTCCCACGCGCCGAGAGGTCTGCCTACGATTGAGGCGCGCCGGGACAGGCCGGCTGATAGGATACCAATGAGGGATATAAAACCCCCTCATTCGAAGAGAAAAAAGAAGGAGGAGAGAAAAAAAAGAGCGGAGAAGATCAACAGATAGCCAAAAGAGAAAAAAAAAAGAGGGAGGCAACAGAGAGCCATCGAAGAAGAGCGAAGAGAGGCATCTCCATATAGCCAGATAAAAAAGTGAGAAGAAAAGAAAAGTTGCTGCGAGGTCGGAAGGAAGGAGAAGGTGGGGTGCTAAGGGAGGGAGAGGAGTCAATGCTCCGCCCTCCCCTACCCTTTATTGCCGTCTTCCCGACCTGCTTCCCTTTCTTTTTGATGTATAAGCTTCGATTCCGTTTTCCACTTTCGAAGTGAAGAGATCACCCTGTTGTCGAGGAGATAGAGTATTAGTCTATTTTTCCTCTCTCCGTCCCTTTTGGTCTATGAATGATGTAAACGATGAAACAGTGAAATGCAACTTCATGGCTGTTCCGATGAAATGGTATTGGTTGGCCCTTTTCTCCCGGTGCTCTCTCTCTCGGAATGTATGTTATCCCCCGCGTACATTAATTGCTCGGATGCTTAGAATTCTAGTGATTTCTTGTGCCTACTTGCATGCTTGTTTCAGATGGGAAGGATGTAACAGAGCCCCAATCCTTACCGTGGATCTTTGGGCTTTGTCCCTCTCTCTCTCCCGATGACATCGATGATTTAAACGTTGCGAAGTCCATAGTCCTCTCAAGTTTCCCAAGCCATTGGGGCCATTACAGGGATCAGAGATAGTCATCTCTTGATCTTCTGGATGGTCGGTGATATGAATGGCATAAAGCCTGTTCCAGAGGGTTCGAACGCCTGGTGACTTCAATCCCTCGAATCCCTTCTATCCATGTGACTCCTTGATGTTAATCTGGTAACTTGGGAGAGCCCTCGGTCCCTTCCTCATTTGCATCCTAAAATCCCCTAGCCGTTATCTGAATCCCAGGAAAAATCCCCAAAACAGAGTATCGTAAAACCCCACAAACCTCCACAAACCTTTCCGGCGCCATGAATAGGCGCCAGGAACCTCACGCCGAGAGCTCCCTCCTCCTTCTTTAAAGCCATGCCGAGAACCTCATGCCGAGAACCCATTCGCCCACGCCGGGAACCTCATGCCGAGAGCTCCCTCCTCTTTCTTTAAAGCCATGCCGGGAACCTCACGTCGAGAGCTCCCTCCTCTTTCTTTAAAGCCATGCCGAGAACCTCATGCCGAGAACCCATTCCCCTGCGCCGGGAAGCCTACCTATGCTCGTTATTGCTGCGCCGAGAGGCTCTCCTCCTCTGCCCAATCTTTGAGCACCCTGCCACACTAATTCGAGGGATATCTATAGGTCACAGGGTACACCCCATGGAATAAATAAACGGGGAACCATCGCCAACATCACACCGTGCCAGGGCCCAGTGCCTTTCTCTTTCGGTTTTCATCCCGGCACTCCGTGGATGATCACCTATTTCCCCTTGGGCATGTTCCAAGTTGAGGGGAGATGCTGCCGAAATTTAGTCCAATGTCATCAACCCCGATGAGTCAAGGGAGTGTCTCGGATACACTTCCCATCCCGCTCCATCTTCTGGGGAAACGAACCTATTTGGAGCATCCGGTCAAGTGGAAGTGTCAAAAGGGAATACCCTAATGATTAGCCGAATTCCGTCCCACCACTGCGTGGATGGTCTTCTATCCTTACCCGGTATGGCTCAAAGTTAAAGGTTGTGCCGCCCGATTTAGTCCGTTGAACTAAATAAATCCGCCCTCCATTCGTCCTCTTCCATAACCATGAAGCCTTTATTTCGCACATTAGTATTTTGACTGCCTTCTGAGGCCTCCTATTTTGGCGTTTAATCAAGGGTTGTCCTTCTTAGGAAGGGCATAATTAACGTCATAGCCTTTATGGTATGGCAGACTTTTGGTCCCGACTCGGACTTCACAATCGACTGATCAAGTCAGGTCGAGCGCACAATGAAATTGTCACACATGTGACTGGCACGCCTAATAAACCAAATAAATAAAATAAAAAATAATAATAAAAAATAATAACAAGGGGAATAAAAATCACGCGTCCACAAGTCTGGCACGCCCGGTGGGACCTAGTCTCCCTTCATCTCTACGCCAAAATAGGAGGCCCAGTGGGCCCCCCCTCAAATTTCTGATTCCGTACTTTCTCTATTTTCAGGAAGCTACGATGATGGCTGGAATCATGTCTGTATGCTTTGATCAATAAGCGGTCGATGTACATGTTCGAGAGGGCTACCTAGCGGTACCTCTTTCGTTCGGATCGATGCCGCCTGCTGTCGGGATGCCCAACTGCCTGGGCCTCATCTTCACTGACTTGCTCGAGATTGACAACCAGGAGCAAAAGACTGTTGTCGAGACATTGACGCAAGCTACCAGCCCCAAGATGAGCTAGGTGATGCAGGATACTCCTGAGGTCGTGTCCTGCTTCGTCCATCACGAGGCGAAAAGGGGCACATCATCTACTGCTGGAAGAAGGAGGAGACCCGACAGGAGAGCCCGATCCATTGCTGCGGGTCGTCGGTGATGTGAAACGAGCATCCGAGTAAGAAATTCTTCTTTCCTTTCCTTTTCTCATTCTCATTTTTTTTTCTAAAAATATTATTTTTTCCATATATTTTTTTGTCACTTTCTCTCCTTTTTTTTATTCCCCTTTTCTTTCTTTCTTTTTTCTATTTCATTTTCTTCCATGAACTTCCCTTTTCATTTTTTTTTAAAACAAGAATCATCACCCCTTTTTCTTTTCAAAGACTTCACGAGAGAGAGAGAGAGAGAGAGAGAGAGAGAGAGAGAGAGAGAGAGAGAGAGAGAGAGAGAGATGAGTAGAATAACAAATGAGAGAGGGAGAGAGAAAACACGGGGGTGGGAAGAGAGAAACGAAGAAAGAGATAGTGAGGAGAGAATGAGAATGAGATAGAAGAGAGGGGCGTGTTACTTCTGTTCACCCTATTGCTCTTTTTTTTTTCAACAGAAACACGTAAGAAAGCAAGAGAGAGAGAGACCAGCGACAAGAGGCAATGGCCTTGGGGAACCGCTGCCGGTGGGAGGGTGATGGGGTAGGCTGATGCGGATGGCCCTGTGGAGCTGCGAGGGTGGTGCATGGGGACTCGACGGTAGTCGTACTGGTTCGAGAGGGGAGCAAGGAAGGCCGGTTGCCATGCATGCCATGCTCGGACGCGGGGATGCTTGCCATGCTCGGAGGGGATCATGTTCACCTTGCTCAGACATGGAGGGGTGCGTGGCTAGTTGCCGTGCCCGCCATGTTGGGGGGTGCTCGGAACGGTGACCGACAGGGGACCTCGCAGCGGTTGACGGTGCTGGGTGCCGTGCTCAGACGAGGTGCCGCAAATAGGGTTATCATGTGACTGCATAGGCGTGCCGGCTTCACACTCTGGCTTCCCAAGACAGATGGGTGGTGGTGGCTTGTGGTGATGGAAGCGGGGAGCGGCGAGGGGTCTGCTCAGAGCAGACGACTGCCGTCACACTTGGACGGTGTCCAACTCTGCGAGGGGTGCTCTGGGCGGCGTGGGGAAGCTTATTGATCTGTATGGCAGGAAGGCAGCACGATGCGAAGCCTTATGTGCTCGCCGTGCTTGAACGAGGCTGTTGTCGTGGTAGGGCGAGCACCGTGGCCGGACTCGGAGATGGCCGGGCTCGTTTGACGTGTTCACCACTCCATTGTTCCGTAGCCTGCAGGGACTACAGCGAGAGACAAAGGAGTTCACCCCGTCCACACGGCATGAAAGGACCGTGGCGAGGGGAGTAGGCCCACGCTTCACTGCTGGCTGGCAGGAATTGGCCGTCTCTGGAAGCCAGCGTGGTGAGGGGCAAGGCAGGTGGATGGCAATCGAAAGTTGGGTTCTCAGATGGAGCAGACGATGGGAGGAGTGGGGGAGTAAGAAAAAAGGGGGGGTGGATGGCTGCCATGGGGGAAGAGGGGAGGGAGATGGGGCACCAGCGGTGCCCCTGTTCTGAACAGGGGAGCAGGCCGCGGGTTAGAGAGGGTGAGTAGGGAGAAGGCCAGCACATGGGGGGGGAGGATTTATGGTGCCTAGGGGGTTGCGAAGACATGCGTGTGTGTGCTCTCGGATGAGAAGGGAACAGGTGGTGGGGTTGTGACGTGAAGATGGAGTGGGAGGTTGGCCGGAAGAGGCCACGGCGGTAGAGATGGCTCCCGACGGTGCCGCATGCTGAGGCCATGGCGGGAGGAGAGGAGGGGGGGTGGAAGGTTGGGCCTCCGGTGAGGCTGGAGTATGGTGTAGGGGTTGTAGGGTGTTGGAGGCAGTGGTAGATGGTTCCCCGGACTGCTTGGTGGTGAGTCTGCGTGTATGGACATGGAGACGGCGATGGCGATGGCAGCTTGGGTTGTCGGTGATGGAATCTAGCTCTGCATGGCAGTGGAGTAGTAGGGAGAGGTGAGGGGTGGGAACTGGTGAGAGGGAGGTGGAGGGGTCACTTGCACTGTGGGTGTGGCGGGAAGGGAGGCCCACGCATGGGGCTGTGTGGGGGGAGGGCCGGGTTTGGCCTGGTGCTACAGGGCGTTTGCAGGACGAGGGAAGGGAGAGAGAGGAGTAGCGAGAATACGGGGGGTGGAGGCTAAGAGAATGTGAGGGAGGGGGGGACGTGTGTGAGTAGCAAGAGAGGGGGAGCACCGAGGGGTGAAGGCAGGTTGAGGCCACGAAGGGCATGTGCAGGTAGAGAGAGAAAGAGAGAATTAGAGCTAGAGAGAGAAAGAGAGGGATGAGAGAATATGAGTATGGCCATCCGGAAGAAGTTGGAGGGTGAGGGGAGGGGAGAAGGGTGACTGCCATTGCAGGGAGAGAGAGGGGGATGAGGGCCGGAGGAAGGGGGGGTTGGGTAGCTTGGCCATACTGTGGATCTGAGGGAGGGAGAATGAAATACCAAACTGAGGGGGGAGAGGATGAGGAAGCCGGCTGTTAGGGGGGTTAGCAGGGAGGTGACGGTGCAAGTTGGTGCGGTGGAGAGAAGAGAGTGAGAGAGGGGGAGATGCAGGGAAGAGAAGAGGCCGCATGAGGAAGGGGGAGGGAGAGGGAGAGAAGGCCCGCAGGGGGAGTGGCCGGTGCAGGAAAGACAAGGGGAGGAGGGTCGACGAGAGCAGAGGAAAATGGTTAGGGGGAGAGGGAGAGCAGCCTGGGGAAGGATGAGGCTAAGATGGGGAGGGAGAGGTGGAGACGTAGGAGGGAAGGGAGGGGAAAGAGAGGGATAGAAAGTTGGGGGGCGCAAGGGCCTACATTTTCCAAAAATTAAAGTCACTTCATTGCTTAAAATAAAGGTTACAGGACCCTTTTTATGGACTCCACAAGAAGACCAAAAGACAACTCATTAAAACTTCAACTAATACCTAACACTCATTATACCTCTAATTGGAAGATTAAAAGACACTATTAAACAAAAGACTCTTTCATGGATATAGCTTAAATCCTATAAAAAGAAACACACATATTAGGCCTATACATGTGGCCCAATTAACATAAATATTTATCTAATAATTTTTTGAAGCCGCTTGCCGATCCGTTCAACCATGAATCTTGAATCTCAAACCGACGATCTCGTCAAACCCCTCCACTTGGAGAAGGTTCGACCTCGAACCTTGATTCTCGAACCGCGAACTGCAGGACCCCGGCTTGTGGGGACAAACCGGACGACTGGCTCTGATACCACTTGATGTGAAACGAGCATCCGAGTAAGAAATTCTTCTTTCCTTTCCTTTTCTCATTCTCATTTTTTTTTTCTAAAAATATTATTTTTTCCATATATTTTTTGTCACTTTCTCTCCTTTTTTTTATTCCCCTTTTCTTTCTTTCTTTTTTCTATTTCATTTTCTTCCATGAACTTCCCTTTTCATTTTTTTTTTAAAACAAGAATCATCACCCCTTTTTCTTTTCAAAGACTTCACGAGAGAGAGAGAGAGAGAGAGAGAGAGAGAGAGAGAGAGAGAGAGAGAGAGAGAGAGAGAGAGAGAGAGAGAGAGAGAGAGAGAGAGAGAGAGGGAGAGAGAAAACACGGGGGTGGGAAGAGAGAAATGAAGAAAGAGATAGTGAGGAGAGAATGAGAATGAGATAGAAGAGAGGGGCGTGTTACTTCTGTTCACCCTATTGCTCTTTTTTTTTTCAACAGAAACACGTAAGAAAGCAAGAGAGAGAGAGACCAGCGACAAGAGGCAATGGCCTTGGGGAACCGCTGCCGGTGGGAGGGTGATGGGGTAGGCTGATGCGGATGGCCCTGTGGAGCTGCGAGGGTGGTGCATGGGGACTCGACGGTAGTCGTACTGGTTCGAGAGGGGAGCAAGGAAGGCCGGTTGCCATGCATGCCATGCTCGGACGCGGGGATGCTTGCCATGCTCGGAGGGGATCATGTTCACCTTGCTCAGACATGGAGGGGTGCGTGGCTAGTTGCCGTGCCTGCCATGTTGGGGGGTGCTCGGAACGGTGACCGACAGGGGACCTCGCAGCGGTTGACGGTGCTGGGTGCCGTGCTCGGACGAGGTGCCGCAAATAGGGTTGTCATGTGACTGCATAGGCGTGCCGGCTTCACACTCTGGCTTCCCAAGACGGATGGGTGGTGGTGGCTTGTGGTGATGGAAGCGGGGAGCGGCGAGGGGTCTGCTCAGAGGAGACGACTGCCGTCACACTTGGACGGCGTCCAACTCTGCGAGGGGTGCTCTGGGCGGCGTGGGGAAGCTTATTGATCTGTATGGCAGGAAGGCAGCACGATGCGAAGCCTTATGTGCTCGCCGTGCTTGAACGAGGCTGTTGTCGTGGTAGGGCGAGCACCGTGGCCGGACTCGGAGATGGCCGGGCTCGTTTGACGTGTTCACCACTCCATTGTTCCGTAGCCTGCAGGGACTACAGCGAGAGACAAAGGAGTTCACCCCGTCCACACGGCATGAAAGGACCGTGGCGAGGGGAGTAGGCCCACGCTTCACTGCTGGCTGGCAGGAATTGGCCGTCTCTGGAAGCCAGCGTGGTGAGGGGCAAGGCAGGTGGATGGCAATCGAAAGTTGGGTTCTCAGATGGAGCAGACAATGGGAGGAGTGGGGGAGTAAGAAAAAAGGGGGGGTGGATGGCTGCCATGGGGGAAGAGGGGAGGGAGATGGGGCACCAGCGGTGCCCCTGTTCTGAACAGGGGAGCAGGCCGCGGGTTAGAGAGGGTGAGTAGGGAGAAGGCCAGCACATGGGGGGGAGGATTTATGGTGCCAAGGGGGTTGCGAAGACATGCGTGTGTGTGCTCTCGGATGAGAAGGGAACAGGTGGTGGGGTTGTGACGTGAAGATGGAGTGGGAGGTTGGCCGGAAGAGGCCACGGCGGTAGAGATGGCTCCCGACGGTGCCGCATGCTGAGGCCATGGCGGGAGGAGAGGAGGGGGGGTGGAAGGTTGGGCCTCCGGTGAGGCTGGAGTATGGTGTAGGGGTTGTAGGGTGTTGGAGGCAGTGGTAGATGGTTCCCCGGACTGCTTGGTGGTGAGTCTGCGTGTATGGACATGGAGACGGCGATGGCGATGGCAGCTTGGGTTGTCGGTGATGGAATCTAGCTCTGCATGGCGGTGGAGTAGCAGGGAGAGGTGAGGGGTGGGAACTGGTGAGAGGGAGGTGGAGGGGTCACTTGCACTGTGGGTGTGGCGGGAAGGGAGGCCCACGCATGGGGCTGTATGGGGGGAGGGCCGGGTTTGGCCTGGTGCTACAGGGCGTTTGTAGGACGAGGGAAGGGAGAGAGAGGAGTAGCGAGAATACGGGGGGTGGAGGCTAAGAGAATGTGAGGGAGGGGGGGACGTGTGTGAGTAGCAAGAGAGGGGGAGCACCGAGGGGTGAAGGCAGGTTGAGGCCACGAAGGGCATGTGCAGGTAGAGAGAGAAAGAGAGAATTAGAGCTAGAGAGAGAAAGAGAGGGATGAGAGAATATGAGTATGGCCATCCGGAAGAAGTTGGAGGGTGAGGGGAGGGGAGAAGGGTGACTGCCATTGCAGGGAGAGAGAGGGGGATGAGGGCCGGAGGAAGGGGGGGTTGGGTAGCTTGGCCATACTGTGGATCTGAGGGAGGGAGAATGAAATACCAAACTGAGGGGGGAGAGGATGAGGAAGCCGGCTGTTAGGGGGGTTAGCAGGGAGGTGACGGTGCAAGTTGGTGCGGTGGAGAGAAGAGAGTGAGAGAGGGGGAGATGCAGGGAAGAGAAGAGGCCGCATGAGGAAGGGGGAGGGAGAGGGAGAGAAGGCCTGCAGGGGGAGTGGCCGGTGCAGGAAAGACAAGGGGAGGAGGGTCGACGAGAGCAGAGGAAAATGGTTAGGGGGAGAGGGAGAGCAGCCTGGGGAAGGATGAGGCTAAGATGGGGAGGGAGAGGTGGAGACGTAGGAGGGAAGGGAGGGGAAAGAGAGGGATAGAAAGTTGGGGGGGCAAGGGCCTACATTTTCCAAAAATTAAAGTCACTTCATTGCTTAAAATAAAGGTTACATGACCCTTTTTATAGACTCCACAAGAAGACCAAAAGACAACTCATTAAAACTTCAACTAATACCTAACACTCATTATACCTCTAATTGGAAGATTAAAAGACACTATTAAAAAAAGACTCTTTCATGGATATAGCTTAAATCCTATAAAAAGAAACACACATATTAGGCCTATACATGTGGCCCAATTAACATAAATATTTATCTAATAATTTTTTGAAGCCGCTTGCCGATCCGTTCAACCATGAATCTTGAATCTCGAACCGACGATCTCGTCAGTCGGATATCCAACTCAGGAAAGACAATGCTGATTGGAGATGTCCGGGTAAACCTCAGTGGTTGCCCAAGGGCGATCAAGCCGGACGTGATCATCCCGATGGTGCCTACTACCAACAGGTTCCGGGTACTAGCTGCCAGGAGGGTCGACATGAAAGAGGAGGATAGAAAGCCACTGGCACCGAAGCCGCCCAAGTTCAGGCAGATCTGGCGGCCGAAGAAAATCCAGAGCTGGGTCCCAGCTCAAGAAGAAGAGAACATTGTTGATACCACTGTTGTCCGCTTCAGGGCAGGAAGCAGAAGAGAAGAAGGAAGAGACATAAGAAATGCTATTGCTGTTCACCCCAGGGCTCGGGGTAGGAGAGATGAGAAAGAGAATGAAGGGAGAAATCTGACTACTATTCGCCCCAGGATGAGGGGCAGAAGATATGAGCAGAAGGAAGACCTAACGTTCACCCACCCCATGGCTGGGGGCAAAAGATGGGAAAGGAAGAATTATGCTGCCGCTGCCAACCGCTGCCAGGATGGGAGTAGAAGGTTCAGTGAGGAAGAGGAAATGGGAATAAGCGAACCAGTCGTTGCTGTCACTCTAAGAAGACCAAGAGCCTATGCCAGACAGGCCGATATATTCAAATACTGCAAAGCCGAGCACTTGACTGCTCAGGTGAGGAGACTGGATTATCAGCAGAAGAGCCAGGAAAGATTGATGCTCCAACCAGAGCCACGAAGGCACAATCAAGAGGAGATGAAACAAGTGGCTCAAGACTACTTTCACTACCTGGGGAACTCTGCCCTCGGGCGGCAAAGATTATCCCGTGCCTTGGGCACCATGGATGAAGAAGAAGAAGAAACCCTTCAAAAAGTGATGCTCGGAGTCTCCTCCTCCGATTCCAATGACTATGAAGAAGGCCACAGAGCCGGATATGGGAAAGAAGACCTGCACAGGGAAGAAGCTAGAGAAAGAATATCAGTCTTTGACCGGCTCAAATACCCCAATCTGGTGAGAAGGAAAGTCTACAGGGAGAGGGAAAAGATGCAGATCTTTGCCTGCAATATGGCCGGGCTTGTCAAAGGGCAGGATATGTTACCGACACAGCTAGATGAACTGCTCAGACTGGCAACCAGACTAGGTCCCGTCACAAGGAGAAGTCAGGCGGCCAAAGATAAGATGAAGACTGATGATGAAGTCCGCAAGATCACCACTATGACAGTTAATGTGGTGACAACAGAAGATGAAGATAATCCCTTCGTCGATGATGCTGAAGGGACTTCAGAAGATCTACAGATCCCGTCAACCCTGGGTCCCATGATCCAGATGATGTTTAGAAGATATCAACAAGAGATCAATGTTCTCAGAATACAGCTAAATGAGAGGCATGAATCTACACCGGTCTCCAAGCAAGCCGAGCCTGTGGGGCAGACTGCCAGCTCAACCGAAATGGCTATTCCAGCTAATCCTCTCCCGGCTGATAAGGGCAAAGCACCGAGCCAACCCGTTCTGCAGCAGACGGTAGCTCAGCCCTCTGTATCTCAGACGCAGCCTGCCGCGCCAGCCTTGCGCGCAACTGTGATGACAACTCAATACGGTCAGCAACAAGCTCACTTCTTCCCAGAAAACATAGATCCAGCCATAGCCCAGAAGCTGATGATTGAAAAGATTGTGGAGATGAAGCTGTCTGAAAAGACTGGTGATGAAGCTAGTACCTATGATATGTACAGGGTACCTGTCACGCCCCGAGAGCGGAAGATACCCGGAGATGCGTGACGAGTTTATATCAATCATGTCAATCAGAGTAGTAGTGTATTCGACACAAAGACAGAGATGCGCAAAAGTAAAGATAACCCAATCCTTTATTTCATAATGGATAGACTATTACAAATCCAATACTCTATTCAATTAAAAAGGAAAAGTACATAGTTGACTCAAGAAAATAGGAAAAAGACTAGATGACACTTGGAAAAGCTCTAGCTCTTTCACTCTTGACTTTCCCCATCAGATCGACCTTCTTCGTCGGACTTACTTGAAAAGTAAGGGACAAACACGGAGTGAGCTAACGCTCAGTAGGAAATTATATCTCAAGCGCTAGCAAGGGTTTTAAATAATTACATTTTTCATGAATGTACTATAGCTATGCATGCTCGCATAAAACGACAAGATAGAGAGAGAATTTATCAATAAGACAGCAAGATGAACTAGTCATGAGCTTTCAAGAAAAGATAACAGGATAGTCAAGCAAGTACTTTTTAGCAAGTCATGTCAAGAACTTTGGCTATCATGTATCAAGCAAGTAAGTAATTACCCTTTTTCGGGTCACGTAATTCATGTCATGTCAAGTACGAGTCAAGTACAAGATTTGTGTGGAATGTCCAATCAAGCTAGTCATGCACTCGGTATAATGCCAGATACCTTATCATTCAACTCCCATGGGCACAAGTACTTTCGAGTGCTCCTCCCAGGACCAGATCGGGCCCTATATGCGCAGGCATTTATCATGTGTTTTGACATCCACTCTTGTATATATATATATATAGCCAATAGGGAATTTCAACAATTTAAGCTTGTAGACATGTAGGATAACTTTGAGAGAATGGAGTCCAAAAATACGACATTGGACATAGATAGGCGATAACAACGGTACAATCATGATGAACGATGAAACTAGGTGGAATTAGGTTCCCTTAACTCGGGTACCATGACAAGTATGGACATTCTTTATATAGAATTGAGGTCCACATGAACAGTATATCAAAGGTAAGATACCCTCATTCTTATTATAGAATTGAGGTCCACAAGAACATCAACAAATGGCATGATATCCTCATCCCATTTAGAATTCTCACGATATACTCTTTGCATATCATAAGGGCCGGTATACCATGTTTCTTTAGAGTGACATGGCATTCAATGGTGTAATGGGTTTTTAGGGTACAACAAGCTCAGTCGGCCTTGAGGGAATCCAAGGCTCGAGGAGTCTTACGGATGTCTCTATGACTAACTCGCTAGTCCAAAGGAACGGAATGTCCAATGGAGAGCTTGTATGTCAATGAGAATTGAGGGTGATCGATAAAACATCATGAAACGTGGGACTATACTCACGGAGTGGAGATATAGTGCCGATATACATATATATAGATATACTGAAACCATCGGTTATCAGAAACAGGCAAAAACATTTTTACAGGAAAATAACGACTTAAGTAAAGTCACTACTCAAGTAATTAACGCCTTAGATAAGGGCGTTTATCTATTCTACATTTTTGCAAGATTTCAATATTTCAGTATTTTACCAAAAACGCGCCTTGGTGAAGGGCGTTTATTTACAATTTGACGACACAATCAGTGGTCGTCCATTCTTTCCTTCTATTTTTACAGAATATATATATTTTCAGAATTTTCTCAAAACACGCCCTGGACAGGGGCGTTACTTTTCAATTCACGTCCTGAACAGGGGCGTTAGTCAAGTGAGAGACGACCTATACAGGGTCGTGAATTCAAGAATTTACAATATTTCAGGAAATAAAATTCCAAGAGACAAGAGACATGATCATGACAGAAAATTAGCAGGAATTCACAGGTCGAGTCATGCAATATATATTAGATTGGATATTTCATATCTATTAATTTTTAACGTGAATCAATTATTAATTACATGTGATGTTCATGAGATTAACGCCTACAGGGCAGGGCGTCAAATCTGAAATTGACGACCTTGTGCAGGTCGTTTCTTTAAAGTAGCACCCTGGACACGGGCGTCTCTTGCAAAAATATTACAGAAACGTGTAGAAACCATCAGGAAACTTATATGCATGACATGCATGATTTGTTACTATGAATTTAACTTGTTTGGGCTACGTTGCTTGAGAAAACCTACCTTGATGATGATAAACTAACGGATGAACAGATGTAGGTTCTGAACGATACTCTGTTTTATAAACAGAGTCTTTTGAAGCTTTCGATCTTAATTGCAGCAGGGGTAGTAAGAGGATGCAGATGAAGAACCCACGTTCTTCAGTAGGTTAAGATGACTTTCCTACAGAGAACATATATATACGATGATTAGTATTATCTTCATAATACTTGACTGAAGGTGGAAGAAAGAAGAACTTACCCTTTGTTCTTCTCACGTTCGTCTTCTTCAACCTGTAAGAAGAGAAGAAGATGAAGAATTAGTGATTCTTCACACCATCGTAAACAGAAAAGAAGAAGAAAGAACTTTGGTTCTTCACATACCGTAGAATAGTCCGAACGCCAAATAGTGTTCTTGGTTCGAGCAGTAGGTTATTTATAGGATTTCTAGAATTCTAATAGAGTTAGTGTTTGATTGGAAGTAATACTTCCAAGATAGAGTTATTACTACATTCGAACTCTTTCTCATAGTTATCATCTTACCCTGGATAGACTCCTGGGTCGAACGAAACTCAAACTGAATTAGCGTCCTAAGTCAGGGTGTCAAATTTAAATTGACGCCTTGTCAAGCGTCGTTACTTGTTGAAACGCGTCCACTCAAAGGACGTTACGCTAACTTGCCCTTTTTATTTATTTTGGTCGTTTGAAATTTGACGCCTTGATGTGTGGGCGTCCTTTCTTAAAAACACGCGTTAGGTAAGGGCGTTTTATTGTAAAGTAGCGCCTTTATCTGAGGCGTTATTTTCATCAGGGTTTAATTATTTTTCTTCCAAGCTCTTTCGTTTATTTACTAAATCTTTTAATCTATTTTGATTTATTTGTTCCTTTTTATTTTATCAGGGTTGCTACACCCTCCCCCACTTAAAAAGAATTTGGTCCCCAAATTCCATATCATATATTTACATTTGGAGAGTGTAGAGTTCATACCTCCTAAAATAACTCTGGAAATTGTTTCCTCATAGAATCCTCGGTCTCCCATGTAGCTTCATGTTCTGAATTCTTATTCCATTGTACTTTTATCATGGGAATAACCTTATTCCTTAGGGTACGTACTTCTCGACCTAAGATCTTCATAGGCTTCTGCTCATATGTGAGATCCTTCTGGATTACTAGGTCTCCATGTTCGATAATATGTGATGGATCGTGTACATACTTCTTCAACATGGATATGTGGAACACATTATGTATCTCGGACAATTGAGGTGGCAATGCGATGCGATAAGCAACTTCGCCAACTCTTTCTAGTATCTCAAAAGGTCCGATAAATCTTGGTGTAAGCTTGCCCTTAACACCAAATCTTCGTATTTCACGTCCAGACGATATCTTGAGAAATACATGATCTCCAACTTGGAATTCAAGATCTCTTCTTCTTGTGTCAGCATAAGCCTTTTGTCTAGACTGAGCAACTTGCAGTCTTTCTTTGATCAATTGTATCTTCTCGGTAGTGTCCCTTACCATTTCTGGACCTAACAGTTGTTTCTCTCCAACTTCGTCCCAGCATAAGGGTGATCGACAACTCCTTCCGTATAAGGCTTCAAAAGGTGCCAGTTGTATACTTGCCTGGTAGCTATTATTGTATGCAAATTCGACCAGAGGCAAGTGATCATGCCAGTTTCCATCAAAATCAATGATGCAAGCTCTTAGCATATCTTCGACTACTTGATTGGTTCTCTCGGTCTGACCATCCGTTTGAGGATGAAAGACGGTACTAAAGTTAAGTCTCGTTCCCAACGAATGCTGTACTCCTTTCCAAAAATGAGAAGTAAAACGGGGATCTCTGTCAGACACGATTGAAATAGGAATACCATGTAATCTGACTATTTCCTTGATGTATAGTGCAGCTAAGACATCAACTGACCATCGACTCTTGATTGGCAAGAAATGCGCTGATTTAGTCAATCGGTCAATGATAACCCATATTCCATTATGTCCTCTTTTTGATTTAGATAAACCCATGATGAAATCCATACCAATATCCTCCCACTTCCATTTAGGGATATCTAGAGGATGTAGCTTTCCAGCAGGCTTTTGGTGTTCCGCCTTGACTTATTGGTGTTAGGATCGGTGCAAGTATTCAGAGGAGGGGGTGAATGAATATTTCCTCTTAAAAACCTTTTGGCCCAGTTAAAATTTCGCTTACTAAAAATGCTCGTTCGCAAACCAAATATACTTGAAGGCAGAATGGCAGTAGTGAAACAACCAAACACAGAGTGAGGTCACTAGGGGGCTAACCAGACAGATTTAGTCAATCTGAAAACTAATTAACTCTTCTGCTCAACCAGAAGGCAAACACAAGGAGCGCCCCTATACAATCACCTAGCGGAAGCACAAAAAGACAATCACACCACTGCACAATAGATTTTTAGGTGGTTCGGTCCAGCAGACCTACATCCACCCCACACTCAACCCGAGTGTGGCTTCCACTAGCTCACGCTAGAAATCGCAGACTCAGTCTGCAACAGGTGCTGCCACACAGTTTGACCAGGGGAACAACCTCCCCTCTTCCTCCCAACCGGAGGGAACCACTAGTGACACCAGTCACTAGCAAGCCAGAGACGCAAGTCTCTCTTCCTCCAGACCGGAGGGTACACCTAGTCTTGCATCCCACAAGACTAGAACCGGAGGACCAATCCTCCCTTCCTCCAAAACCGGAGGGAACCAACCGGTGACTTCCAGTCACCAGCAAACCAGAGGTCGAAGACCTCTCTTCCTCCAGACCAGGAGGGACCCCTGGACTTGCAATCCACAAGCCCAGAACCGGAGATCGGATCTCCCTTCCTCCAAACCGGAGGGAACCCACAAGTAGCACCCAGCTATTTGCAACCGGAGATATCAATCTCCCTTCTCCTGAACAAACAGGAGGAAACCCGACCTCTCTACAGAGTATCGGAAACACAGCAAGTAAATAGATCAAAAGAAAAATGAAACCAGCAACAGAAAGCTGAAAAGATAAAACCAAATGTGGCTCTCGCAGGAGCTGGCTGGCCTGGATTTGATCCACGGTCCAGTAGACAGATCTTCAGGTAAGTTTTTCTTCCACTTCACTTCTCTCCTTCTTCTTTTCTTTCACTCTCTCGATCTCTGCTCCCCTATTCTCTTCGACTCACACTTCTATCTCTCTCTTTCTCTTCTTCTTCTTCACTCTTTATTCTCTTTTCACACGAGCACTATCTCTCTCTCTTTTTCTTCTTCTCCTTCTGCTCTTCTTCTTCTTCACTCTTTCTTCTCTTTTCACACGAGCACTATCTCTCTCTCTTTTTCTTCTTCTGCTCTCACTCTCTTCTCTGCTCTCTTCTTTTCCTTCTTCTCTTCCTTTTTCTGGATCGGGGCTCTCTGTATGAGCTTTTCTTCTTGCCAACTCGATCACCTTCATCTGAGGACGAAGGGTTCTATTTATAGCAGCAACAGCAGGTGCATAGGGCACAAAACGCGTGTGCCTCCCACATTTCCAGAATCTTCCTGCCACGTGCCTTTATCAGATTGGTTTCTCTTGTCTCGGATCACGTGCAGCCCAGGTGTGTGAAATGTTCTTCCTCGGACCTGTAATGAGATTAAAACTATTAATACGCTGTATGGCCATTAACAATAGAGCTGCATGAGGTATATAGAAACAACAAGAGGTGCACTGTACTGAGGACAACACGAGATACAATGAACAAGGCTAGCACAACAAGAAAGATGACACGAGGTCAGATAAGTCCAGCACGAGGTAAAATGAGAACGACACGAAGTGTCACTGTAACAACAAACACTACGAAGTTACGAATACAAAAAGCAACACTAAGACACGAAGACAAAAACAACACGGAGACACGAACATAAAAACAACACAACATGAACATAAAAACAACACGAAGACACAAATACTAAGGCAACATGGAGACACGAATACAACTCGAGTACAAAGCTGTTCGAACATTCGAACGACTCGAAGATTACAACAGAAACAGCACGAAGTGGTTGCAAATCAGGAAAGACACGAGGTCTAGGAAAAGCAACACGAAGTCAGAAATAACAAGGAAACGACTCGAACTAAGGACAACACTTAGAGAAGGCTGCACGAAGTGAAAACAACACTAAGACAGAAGATGACACGGCTATCACGACACGTGATGAAGCAGTGACACCAAAGACAAAGGAAACGACTCGAGGAACAACAGTAAGTGACACGATGTTAAACAAGCAGACATAAAAGATGACACGAGATGCAACTAGAGGACAGAGAGAAGCGACACGAGGTTCACACAGAAACGACACGAGGTGGCACAGAAAGCAACACGAGGTGTTGCAATGTTCTGCACGCAGTGGAACAAAAACGACATGAAGACACAACAAGGAGAACGACACGAAGTCACTGTAACAAAACAAACACTACGAAGAGAACGACACGAAGTACAAAATGACACGGGCTGACCACGACACGAAGACAAATAACAGAACCCGTCACGAGTTGAAAACAACACGAAGATGAAAACAGAAATTGACACGGAGTGTGGCCAAGGCGAGAAGGACACGAAGTCTAAAGAGAAAAACAGCACGAAGACATAACTACTGAAATAATACGAAAGACACGGACACATCACGAAGATCAACACAGAAACCGACACGAGGTGTGGTTTCAAAACAAACGAAATTGACACGAGAGGAACAACTAAAAACAAAGGAAACGACACGAAATATAGTGGAAACAACACGGACACACGACCTGAAGGACAGTAAACATAAACAACACGAAGTATGACAGAAACAGTACGGACATACAATGTGCTACCTCATAGCAGATTTCCTGTTAATCATAGAACTCAACACGAAGTGTTGTAAGCTCAGACGACACAAGATCTTTTCGTGTTAGTGAGGGGAAACAACACGAAGATGATGTGCAGTCTGATGTACAGACTTTGAAGAACAGTCCAATGTATGGACTTTGAAATCGAAGACCAATGTGCAGACTTGACAGTGAAGACTAGTGTGCAGACTTCAAGTTTAACTGTGGATGTACAGACTTCACGCGTTGACGCAACATGCTATGCAATGTACACACTTCACTGAACAGGATGTGCAGACTTTGTGAGCGCCAAGTGAAGTATAGACTTGGATGACCAACGCCAATGTATAGACTTCCAACGTGAGTGATGCACTGTACAGACTTTGTCTTCAGACGCTAAATGAGACTGACAGTGTATACACTTAGCCAATGCAATGCACTGTATGGACTTCTAAGAGACGCTCAATGTACAGACTTACTGCCAATCAGTGTATAGACTCTGTAAATGCATATGAATGCTTTATGCAGCAGATAACAGTCTGAACTTCAAATGCAATGACTTACACAACAAATTGACTCACAGTGATTAACAACAAACACCAATCATCAAAACCACAGCAATGGATGCTTTATGCATCAGTTTAACATGTAGCATGAATGAACATCAAATATGTTCATCTAAACTGAGCAGCAAGATGACTGAACATTTGATTAACTCACATCAACAACCAATCATCAAAACCATCATCAAAACCACATGGGCACAACAATCTCCCCCTTTTTGATGATGGCAACACTTTCAATATATTGAGTCATTCTGATGATGTGAGGCAATCTGCTGAAGACTCAAATTATTCTCCCCCTTTGACTTCATCAAAAAGAAAATAATTTGAGAAATTAAAGCAGGTGTAAAGGTTCGGTCAATTTCTCCCCCTTGCAAGAAATGCAATACTTTCCCCTGAGTATATGAGTGCAAGGTCACAAATGATATGAACATGATTTAGTGTGACAAGGAATACTCCCCCTGAATAGATGCCAATTGATATGAAATTGATGCAAGACATGGAATCTCCCTCTCAATAAGTGGAATCTTATGAGATGAATGAGAAGGAGACCACAGGGGCAAACAAGGAGAAGTTCAGTTCAGTGAACCAATAACATGAGCAGAAAAAATTCAGCCAGACAGATTTTTCAAGGATGCTCCAAACACAAGAAAATTAGTCAGATTTTTCAAAGAGATATCAATCTCATAAATCTAAAGCATAAGTTTTCAAAGTCTTCTATCATAAGGGCTTATGAATGACATTTATTTGAACATCATGGTTTAAACATGATGTATGCAGAGTTTATCAATAAAATTCTGTATTGATATCTAAAGCATGTTTTAATAAAAATGAACCAAGCCCTCATATTTATCTTGATTATCCTCCCTTTGTCTTACACAATCAAATCTATTGACTTCTTTCAGAATTACATGCACTAGTATTGAAATCAAGCAATTATGAAGTCATATTATTTTGTCTAGGGTTGTAGCAATCTGATTTTAGCATCAATATTTAGACATTTCAATCTTTTGAATAATTTTCTTGCTACAATTTTACGAGCACTCTAGTTCAGTTCACACCTTGTAGCTAGAGGATATACCTTGATTAGAGGTCAATATCCCTAAGCACTTAGTGTGACTAACTGTCATGCTATATATGAACAGAGATAGCATTTACACATCATGATGCACTCCAAAGCATTTCTTGATGAGTGAGTTGTATTTCTCAGTGTGCATGCCATTGCTCTGTTTGAATTTTCAATAAAATTTATTCTGCAGAGTTGACTAAGACACCTCATGACATCGTCCTTTGGACATGGTTTCTCAGTGATCAAGGTCATTGCTCTGACAACAATTACCCTTTAGACAAAACAGACAAATTCCTTTGCTTCAAGTCAATAATAATTTCATGTACTTAACTAATTGAAGCCATGAATTCAATAATGCAGATTTCAGAAGTTTTCAAGATACAGCATGAAACAGATGGTTAAGATTTATTAAACATGCTTCAGATATTTTTTAAGAGATTTTAAAGTCAAACTCATTGAATACATTAAACTTAAACCACATGAGTTATTTTAGTCATTCATAAAAATGTATTATAGAAGATTTCTAGTTCAAAGTTTTCAGATTTATGATCGAGATAGCCCATTGAAATCTTCATGAAAGACTGATAGAATTCTGAAGCCAAGCGATACCAATTGTTACCAATTGATAGGAGAGATTTTGAAGCTTAGTGTTTTCAAATTATGATCAAGGCTTGTCAACAAAATCAGTAAGAGAGGATATGCAATGAGTTCTGACCCATGTATGCATTTGACAACCTTTATGCAATTGCAGTGACTCCCCCTCACAATATGCATTCAAACTCTCTTTTTGGCATTTTCAATACAGGGAGATGCAATGCACTATATGCATGCAGGGACATGCGAAGACTCAACATTGAATTGTTATGCAAGGATATGCAAGTGACTCTCCCTGAAAACATGCAATGCTTGCACTGAAAACTGAACATATGATTCCAAATGATACATGCACATTCAGACTGCCCTATCAAGCAACATGACCCATGGTACTAGGCGGAGCACTTGGTCTAAAAGACCAGCTCTCACATAGTAAGGACCTCCGGACAGATTTCCCTGTCTTTTGGTAGCTTACCATTTGATATACCATCGAGGTCATGAATAACAAGGTAAACTCAACAGTCCTATATGCAATTCAGGTTTTCAATGAATTATGCAACAGACAGTTTTCAAACAGCATTCACATTCAGTTCAGATTTTCAGAAATTTCAGAGTGCATGATCAGAAAATAATGCAACTAGCAGATGATGAATGAATATGCAAGAATACATCAAACCAGATATGTAATAAGTTTCAAAATGGGAAATGCAGAGAGATTACCTGAACAGTGTGAGAATGGGGTTTTCATTCTTGAGTACCTTGGATCATTACCCCCTTTTATTCCTCAGCTTCCAAGGCACACCTGTAGCAGATACATCATTTTGATGTAACAGGTACCCAAGAAACCTTGGGTCCTGGTTTGGCAGTGACACTCCTAGCAGGTTTTCTCAACAGATTTTTCACATGTTTATCATCACAACACATGATATGACAATTATACATGGAATGCCCTACCTGCCCATAATGATAACAGGAGATAACAGATTTCATGTTTTCCTTGTATACATCAGCATTGGCGTGAACATGGTGTGAGTGAACATGATTAATTCTGTTATTGACATAAAAATTTTTCTTTTCATAACCGGCCAGCCAACAGTTAACAGCTCTGTGGCCTGGCTTTCCACATTCAAAACATACAGTGTATTTGCTTCTAGAACCAAACTTCTTTCCATCAATGATGCTTTTATTAACAGGGAAATTAACAAATCCAGAGTTAGTTTTTTTTCCCTGAGCATGCCAGCAGAAGGCAGCAATGTGACCAAACTTCCCACAACAATAGCATTGAATTTTCTTTTCCTGATCAGTAGAATGTTTCCTAAGATGTTTTCTAGGATACTTTCTAACAGCATTTCTTTCATCTTTTGTCAATGCTATATAGTTATGCATAATATGGCCAACTTTCCCACAATAGTGACATGTTATAGCCTTTTTATTTACATTCACTCGTTTGACAAGATTGATATTCTCATGAGAGTGTGAATGTGTGTGTGAGTAGTGAGCAGCATGCACATGTAAATCAGAAATATATTTAGATTTATTCAAATCAGTATTTTTCTTTTGTTTTTGAATCTTTTTCTGTTTCTTATCTGAATTTTCAGCCTTCTTAGCAGTGAATTAAAAAATAGAAGAATTAGATTGATTAGCTTGTTCAGAGCTTTTCACGAATACAGTTGACTTCTTATTTTCATTCACTTTCTTATTAGCATGCACATACCCAAGTCCTTCTTTCTGAAAATTCACTTTAGAACCAAGCAGCTTATTCAAATTGTCTTTTCCTTTGACGAATTTTGACAAAGAATTTTTCAGATCTTCAATCTCAGAATTCAATGAAGCAATACTCACTTCATACTTGGATAGCTCAGATTCACAAACAATCAGCTGTTGTTGCAAAGCATCATTCAGGTTCTTCAGAGTTTCATTTTCTTGTTGAACCATTATTTCAATGTTGTTCTCATTTCCCCTTACAACAGTTTTTCCTTTTTCAATTGACAACCATTTTTCAGAGAAGACAGTATTAAGAACCATTAGCTTTTTATTTTGATCTTTCAAGTAGACATTTTCTTCAATCAGCTTATCTTTTAATTTCTCAATTTCCTTCTTCTGAGTCAGCATAGAATCATTTTCTTCTTTTAAGGAAGTGATTAAGTTTTCCTGTACGTTATCATCAGAATGTAATTCTTCAATCAATTCCTTCAATTTAGATTTTAGATTTTCATTTTCAGCCTTTAGACATGTGATTTCAGCATTTTTCTCTTTTCTTAATTTTCTCTTTCCTGATTTGACTCTTTCATATTTATCTAGAAGATGCTCATGCATGGCAACTAACTCATCATGGCTAATATCCTCGGTCTCAGAGATTACCTGGGATGAGGAGTCATCTGACTGATCACTCCTTCTTGCCATGAGACATTCTTCTCCCTGTTCCACGTGTGTTGTAGTCACTCTATCAAACATTTCCTTTGTAGTGCTACAATCTGAGAAGGAAGAAAAATCATCAGAACCGAATGTAGCCTTCATTAAATTTAGAGCTCTCACATTATCATCATTTTTCAAATTGTGAACATGAGTCCACTTGGACTTATCCTTAGGAAGTTCATGTGGACTGTGAGAGATAATCTTCCACAATTGTGGATTAATAGATTTAACATGCTTGTGCATACGATATAGCCAGAATTTAATATTTGAACTGCTGAATAGTGGAGGATGAGCCATGAGAACACAACAGATTAATGCAACAAGAATATTGATGCACTAAGAACAAATTAGCACCGAAAACTGCAAGATCGAATCTGCAGGTCGCTGGACCTTGTATGCAGACACCGCTCTGATACCAACTGTTAGGATCGGTGCAAGTATTCAGAGGGGGGGGTGAATGAATATTTCCTCTTAAAAACCTTTTGGCCCAGTTAAAATTTCGCTTACTAAAAATGCTCGTTCACAAACCAAATATACTTGAAGGCAGAATGGCAGTAGTGAAACAACCAAACACAGAGTGAGGTCACTAGGGGGCTAACCAGACAGATTTAGTCAATCTGAAAACTAATTAACTCTTCTGCTCAACCAGAAGGCAAACACAAGGAGCGCCCCTATACAATCACCTAGCGGAAGCACAAAAAGATAATCACACCACTGCACAATAGATTTTTAGGTGGTTCGGTCCAGCAGACCTACATCCACCCCACACTCAACCCGAGTGTGGCTTCCACTAGCTCACGCTAGAAACCGCAGACTCAGTCTGCAACAGGTGCTGCCACACAGCTTGACTAGGGGAACAACCTCCCCTATTCCTCCCAACCGGAGGGAACCACTAGTGACACCAGTCACTAGCAAACCAGAGACGCAAGAATCTCTTCCTCCAGACCGGAGGGTACACCTAGTCTTGCAACCCACAAGACTAGAACCGGAGGACCAATCCTCCCTTCCTCCAAAACCGGAGGGAACCAACCGGTGACTTCCAGTCACCAGCAAACCAGAGGTCGAAGACCTCTCTTCCTCCAGACCAGGAGGAACCCCTGGACTTGCAATCCACAAGCCCAGAACCGGAGATCGGATCTCCCTTCCTCCAAACCGGAGGGAACCCACAAGTAGCACCCAGCTATTTGCAACCGGAGATATCAATCTCCCTTCTCCTGAACAAACAGGAGGAAACCCGACCTCTCTACAGAGTATCGGAAACACAGCAAGTAAATAGATCAAAAGAAAAACGAAACCAGCAACAGAAAGCTGAAAAGATAAAACCAAATGTGGCTCTCGCAGGAGCTGGCTGGCCTGGATTTGATCCACGGTCCAGTAGACAGATCTTCAGGTAAGTTTTTCTTCCACTTCACTTCTCTCCTTCTTCTTCTCTTTCACTCTCTCGATCTCTGCTCCCCTATTCTCTTCGACTCACACTTCTATCTCTCTCTTTCTCTTCTTCTTCTTCACTCTTTATTCTCTTTTCACACGAGCACTATCTCTCTCTCTTTTTCTTCTTCTCCTTCTGCTCTTCTTCTTCTTCACTCTTTCTTCTCTTTTCACATGAGCACTATCTCTCTCTCTTTTTCTTCTTCTGCTCTCACTCACTTCTCTGCTCTCTTCTCTTCCTTTTTCTGGATCGGGGCTCTTTGTATGAGCTTTTCTTCTTGCCAACTCGATCACCTTCATCTGAGGACGAAGGGTTCTATTTATAGCAGCAATAGCAGATGGATAGGGCACAAAACGCGTGTGCCTCCCACATTTCCAGAATCTTCCTGCCACGTGCCTTTATCATATTGGTTTCTCTTGTCTCGGATCACGTGCAGCCCAGGTGTGTGAAATGTTCTTCCTCGGACCTGTAATGAGATTAAAACTATTAATACGCTGTATGGCCATTAACAATAGAGCTGCATGAGGTATATAGAAACAACAAGAGGTGCACTGTACTGAGGACAACACGAGATACAATGAACAAGGCTAGCACAACAAGAAAGATGACACGAGGTCAGATAAGTCCAGCACGAGGTAAAACGAGAACGACACGAAGTGTCACTGTAACAACAAACACTACGAAGTTACGAATACAAAAAGCAACACTAAGACACGAAGACAAAAACAACACGGAGACACGAACATAAAAACAACACAACATGAACATAACAACAACACGAAGACACAAATACTAAGGCAACATGGAGACCCGAATACAACTCGAGTACAAAGCTGTTTGAACATTCGAACGACTCGAAGATGACAACAGAAACAGCACGAAGTGGTTGCAAATCAGGAAAGACACGAGGTCTAGGAAAAACAACACGAAGTCAGAAATAACAAGGAAATGACTCGAACTAAGGACAACACTTAGAGAAGGCTGCACGAAGTGAAAACAAAACTAAGACAGAAGATGACACGGCTATCACGACACGTGATGAAGCAGTGACACCAAAGACAAAGGAAACGACTCGAGGAACAACAGTAAGTGACACGATGTTAAACAAGCAGACATAAAAGATGACACGAGATGCAACTAGAGGACAGAGAGAAGCGACACGAGGTTCACACAGAAACGACACGAGGTGGCACAGAAAGCAACACGAGGTGCTGCAATGTTCTGCACGCAGTGGAACAAAAATGACACGAAGACACAACAAGGAGAACGACACGAAGTCACTGTAACAAAACAAACACTACGAAGAGAACGACATGAAGTACAAAATGACACGGGCTGACCACGACACGAAGACAAATAACAGAACCCGTCACGAGTTGAAAACAACACGAAGACGAAAACAAAAATTGACACGGAGTGTGGCCAAGGCGAGAAGGACACGAAGTCTAAAGAGAAAAATAGCACGAAGACATAACTACTGAAATAATACGAAAGACACGGACACATCACGAAGATCAACACAGAAACCGACACGATGTGTGGTTTCAAAACAAACGAAATTGACACGAGAGGAACAACTAAAAACAAAGGAAACGACACGAAATATAGTGGAAACAACACGGACACACGACCTGAAGGACAGTAAACATAAACAACACGAAGTATGACAGAAACAGTACGGACATACAATGTGCTACCTCATAGCAGATTTCCTGTTAATCATAGAACTCAACACGAAGTGTTGTAAGCTCAGACGACACGAGATCTTTTCGTGTTAGTGAGGGGAAACAACACGAAGATGATGTGCAGTCTGATGTACAGACTTTGAAGAACAGTCCAATGTATGGACTTTGAAATCGAAGACCAATGTGCAGACTTGACAGTGAAGACTAGTGTGCAGACTTCAAGTTTAACTGTGGATGTACATACTTCACGCGTTGACGCAACATGCTATGCAATGTACACACTTCACTGAACAGGATGTGCAGACTTTGTGAGCGCCAAGTGAAGTACAGACTTGGATGACCAACGCCAATGTATAGACTTCCAACGTGAGTGATGCGCTGTACAGACTTTATCTTCAGACGCTAAATGAGACTGACAGTGTATACACTTAGCCAATGCAATGCACTGTATGGACTTCTAAGAGATGCTCAATGTACAGACTTACTGCCAATCAGTGTATAGACTCTGTAAATGCATATGAATGCTTTATGCAGCAGATAACAGTCTGAACTTCAAATGCAATGACTTACTCAACAAAATGACTCACAGTGATTAACAACAAACACCAATCATCAAAACCACAGCAATGAATGCGTTATGCATCAGTTTAACATGTAGCATGAATGAACATCAAATATGTTCATCTAAACTGAGCAGCAAGATGACTGAACATTTGATTAACTCACATCAACAACCAATCATCAAAACCATCATCAAAACCACAGGGGCACAACAGTTGGCACGTGAGACAGCGTGATACGTAGTCCGCTATTTCCCTTTTCATGTTGGGCCACCAAAAATTTCTTTTCACATCTTGGTACATCTTGGTAGATCCAGGATGAATCGTATACCTTGACCTATGAGCTTCATCTAAGACCTTCTTCTTCAATTCTGGGCAGTCCGATATACAAGTTCTATTCTTGCACATTAATCTTCCATCAGAAGCTAATTGGAAATCTGATTGTCCTTCTAATCTGCCCTTGATTTCTACCAATGTAGGATCATCCTTCTGAAGTGCTTGTATTTCAGACAATAAATCTGACTGTATGCTTACATGAGATAATGTGACACATCTAGGGTCTGTGTCCATGCTTATATTGAGTTCAGAGAATTGTTCCAGCAATTTCCATTCTTGAATCAGACAATTGGCTAACAGTGCTCTCGGCTTTCGACTAAGGGCATCTGCTACATGATTACCCTTTCTGGGATGATATTGTATATTGAAGTCGAAGTCTTTGAGATATTCCAGCCATCGTCTTTGCCTCATATTTAGTTCCTTCTGTGAGAAAAGATATTTGAGACTCTTGTGATCGGAGTATACAGTAAACTGTACTCCATAAAGATAATGTCTCCATATTTTGAGTGCAAATACTACCGCGGCCAATTCTAAGTCATGGACGGGGTAGTTCTCTTCATGCTTCTTTAATTGACGAGAAGAGTAGGCTATAACCTTCCCTTGTTGCATTAGAACACACCCGAGGCCAATGCCAGAAGCATCAGTGTATACCTCGAACTTTTCTCCTTCAATTGGCAATGCTAAGATAGGAGCTGTAGTAAGATGATCCTTGAGAGTTTGGAAGCTTCTTTCACATTCCTCATCCCATTCATATCGGATCTCCCTGCGAGTTAACCTCGTAAGTGGCACGGCGATTTTAGAGAAATCCTTGATGAATCGCCTGTAATAGCCGGCAAGACCTAAGAAACTTCGGATCTCGCTAGCATTGGTCGGTCTTTCCCAGTTCCTTACAGCTTCAACCTTTGATGGGTCTACAGACAAGCCATCCTTTAATATAACATGTCCGAGAAAAGTCACTTCTTCAAGCCAGAATTCACACTTCCTAAGTTTTACATATAATTGGTTTGTCCTCAATATTTGTAATGCAATCCTCAAATGTTCCTCATGCTCTTCCTTGGTCTTGGAATAAATCAATATATCATCAATAAAGACCACCACGAATTGATCTAAATAAGGCCTGAATATACTATTCATTAACTGTATAAAGGCAGCAGGGGCATTCGTTAGTCCGAAAGGCATAACAACAAATTCATAATGGCCATACCTGCTTCTAAATGCGGTTTTATGAATATCCTCGTCCTTGATTCTTAGTTGGTGATATCCGGACCTAAGATCAATCTTGGAAAAGTACATGGATCCTAAAATTTGATTAAACAATTCATCGATTCTCGGTAGTGGATACTTATTCTTGATAGTGAGATGATTCAATTGTCGATAGTCGACGCATAACCTCATGGATCTGTCTTTCTTCTTTACAAATAATACAGGCGCTCCCCACGGGGAAGTACTTGGTCTAATGAATCCTTTCTTAATGAGTTCCATCAATTGCTCCTTTAACTCCTTGAGTTCAGCAGGTGACATCCTATAAGGTGCCTTTGAAATTCGACCAGCACCAGGGACTAAGTCAATGGTGAAGGCCACTTCTCTTTGCGGGGGTAATCCCGGCAAATCTTCCTGAAATACGTCCGGAAATTCTTGTACCACTGGAATGTCTTCTAGCTTAGCTTCCTTAGCTTCTTTAACAGTGACAAAGGCAAGGAAAGATGTACATCCTTTCCTGATGAGCTTGCTAGCTCGGAGAGCTGAAATAAGAGGGGATTTGCTCCGACTCTTGGGGCTAGTAAATATTAGTTATGGGAATTCCTTGAATGTGACCTTACTATTGCGGCAATCAACCGTTGCCTGATACTTGGATAACCAATCTCCCCCTAGTATAACATCATACTCTTTCAGATCTAAACATATGAGATCAATAGGGAGATTTCTACCCTGAACCAATACTTTGCAGTTTTGGTAATGATGTGTAATATCAGTCTCATCATCCAGAGGAGTAGACAAAACTAACTTTATCCATTCCGGTTCTAGGGGTAATGGGTCAGCAAACTTCTTAGAAATAATAGAATGTGATGCACCAGTATCAATTAAGACATATGCATTCCTGGAACAAACTTTCAAGGTACCTTCCACTAAGCCGCCTTCTTCTTCTTGCTCGGTCTCCTTGATTGCATGAAGACGAGCATTCTTGGTTACTGGGCGCTTTCCGTCAACGGCTTGATCGTTAAGTAATGGGCAATCGGGAATCTGATGCTCACGACTCCCACAACGGAGACATGCTCCTAGTTTCCTCCAGCATTCTTCTGCTCTATGACCCGCTTTATCACAATGTTTGCACACTGTATTTGGAGAGGTAGTGGTGATAGAGAAGGGCTTGGTCTTCTTTAACTTTTGATCTTGCGAGGAAATACCTCCATTGCTAGGCCTCTTCTTGAAGTTGGGTTTAAAGGAACCCGAACCTGTAACTTGTTCCTTCTTATCCTCACCACGAATCCTATCAGACAGTTCCGTGGCATCTTCTAATAGTTGAGCTCGGCGTACTATCTCTGAGTAGACTTGAATGTCCATCGGCGCCAGTTGGGTAATAGCTTGGGGCCTAAGCCCATTAAGAAACCTCCTAGCTTTCATTTTCTCGGTGCTAACTACATGCTTAGCATACCGAGATAATCTAGAGAATTGGGCCTCATACTCGGCCACTGGCAAGGATCGTTGTTTTAATGCGGCAAACTCGACAGCCTTCTTTTCCTGAACTCGGTCCGAGAAATATTTCGTGTTGAAGTGTTCAACGAATTCTTCCCACGAAACCTGATCTTGATTTATAGTAGCCTCTATTGATTCCCACCAGCATCTAGCATCCCCTTTTAACTGAAAAGTAGCTAATAAAATCTTATCTTGATCTGTGCATTGCATAACATGGAATATTCGTTCTGTTTTCCTAATCCAGTGTTCAGCGTCATCTGGATCAGTAGAACCCGTGAACTTGGGCGGGTTCATGTTCTTGAAAGTCTGGTGGAGACTTCCTGCTCGTTGTCCACCTCCTAGTGTTACTTGCTGCAGCACTTGAGTCATGCCTTGAAGGGTACGCTGCATGTTGCGCCATTGAGCACGTTCGGCAGCCATTATCCTACAATTACAATAACTAGATTAATATGTGATTGTATTTAAAGACTCATATACTATGTTAACTTTAACCCTTGGTTCTACCCAATGTCACTGGTTGAAGGTTAAAACTTATCCTTGGACTTGGGTTTTTCCTAGGAATTGAATACCCTAGGCTCTGATACCACAAAAACTGTCACGCCCCAAGAGCGGAAGATACCCGGAGATGCGTGACGAGTTTATATCAATCATGTCAATCAGAGTAGTAGTGTATTCGACACAAAGACAGAGATGCGCAAAAGTAAAGATAACCCAATCCTTTATTTCATAATGGATAGACTGTTACAAATCCAATACTCTATTCAATTAAAAAGGAAAAGTACATAGTTGACTCAAGAAAATAGGAAAAAGACTAGATGACACTTGGAAAAGCTCTAGCTCTTTCACTCTTGACTTTCCCCATCAGATCGACGTTCTTCGTCGGACTTACCTGAAAAGTAAGGGACAAACACGGAGTGAGCGAACGCTCAATAGGAAATTATATCTCAAGCGCTAGCAAGGGGTTTAAATAATTACATTTTTCATGAATGTACTATAGCTATGCATGCTCGCATAAAACGACAAGATAGAGAGAGAATTTATCAATAAGACAGCAAGATGAACTAGTCATGAGCTTTCAAGAAAAGATAACAAGATATTCAAGCAAGTATTTTTTAGCAAGTCATGTCAAGAACTTTGGCTATCATGTATCAAGCAAGCAAGTAATTACCCTTTTTCGGGTCACGTAATTCATGTCATGTCAAGTACGAGTCAAGTACAAGATTTGTGTGGAATGTCCAATCAAGCTAGTCATGCACTCGGTATAATGCCAGATACCTTATCATTCAACTCCCATGGGCACAAGTACTTTCGGGTGCTCCTCCCAGGACCAGATCGGGCCCTATATGCGCAGGCATTTATCATGTATTTTGACATCCACTCTTGTATATATATATATATATATAGCCAATAGGGAATTTCAACATTTTAAGCTTGTAGACACGTAGGATAACTTTGAGAGAATGGAGTCCAAAAATACGACATTGGACATAGATAGGCGATAACAACGGTACAATCACGATGAACGATGAAACTAGGTGGAATTAGGTTCCCTTAACTCGGGTACCATGACAAGTATGGACATTCTTTATATAGAATTGAGGTCCACATGAACAGTATATCAAAGGTAAGATACCCTCATTCTTATTATAGAATTGAGGTCCACAAGAACATCAACAAATGGCATGATATCATCATCCCATTTAGAATTCTCATGATATACTCTTTGCATATCATAAGGGCCGGTATACCATGTTTCTTTAGAGTGACATGGCATTCAATGGTGTAATGGGTTTTTTGGGTACAACCAGCTCAGTCGGCCTTGAGGGAATCCAAGGCTCGAGGAGTCTTACGGAGATCTCTATGACTAACTCGCTAGTCCAAAGGAACGGAATGTCTAATGGAGAGCTTGTATGTCAATGAGAATTGAGGGTGATCGATAAAACATCATGAAACGTGGGACTATACTCACGGAGTGGAGATATAGTGCCGATATACATATATATAGATATACTGAAACCATCGGTTATCAGAAACAGGCAAAAACATTTTTACAGGAAAATAACGACTTAAGTAAAGTCACTACTCAAGTAATTAACGCCTTAGATAAGGGCGTTTATCTATTCTACATTTTTGCAAGATTTCAATATTTCAGTATTTTACCAAAAACGCGCCTTGGTGAAGGGCGTTTATTTACAATTTGACGACACAATCAGTGGTCGTCCATTCTTTCCTTCTATTTTTAAAGAATATATATATATTCAGAATTTTCTCAAAACACGCCCTGGACAGGGGCGTTACTTTTCAATTCACGTCCTGAACAGGGGCGTTAGTCAAGTGAGAGACGACCTATACAGGGTCGTGAATTCAAGAATTTACAATATTTCAGGAAATAAAATTCTAAGAGACAAGAGACATGATCATGACAGAAAATTAGCAGGAATTCACAGGTCAAGTCATGCAATATATATTAGATTGGATATTTCATATCTATTGAATTTTTAACGTGAATCAATTATTAATTACATGTGATGTTCATGTGATTAACGCCTACAGGGCAGGGCGTCAAATCTGAAATTGACGACCTTGTACAGGTCGTTTCTTTAAAGTAGCGCCCTGGACACGGGCGTCTCTTGCAAAAATATTACAGAAACATGTAGAAACCATCAGGAAACTTATATACATGACATGCATGATTTGTTACTATGAATTTAACTTGTTTGGGCTACGTTGCTTGAGAAAACCTACCTTGATGATGATAAACTGACGGATGAACAGATGTAGGTTCTGAACGATACTCTGTTTTATAAACAGAGTCTTTTGAAGCTTTCGATCTTAATAGCAGCAGGGGTAGTAAGAGGATGCAGATGAAGAACCCACGTTCTTCAGTAGGTTAAGATGACTTTCCTACAGAGAACATATATATACGATCATTAGTATTATCTTCATAATACTTGACTGAAGGTGGAAGAAAGAAGAACTTACCCTTTGTTCTTCTCACGTTCATCTTCTTCAACCTGTAAGAAGAGAAGAAGATGAAGAATCAGTGATTCTTCACACCATCGTAAACAGAAAAGAAGAAGAAAGAACCTTGGTTCTTCACATACCGTAGAATAGTTCGAACGCCAAATAGCGTTCTTGGTTCGAGCAGTAGGTTATCTATAGGATTTCTAGAATTCTAATAGAGTTAGTGTTTGATTGGAAGTAATACTTCCAAGATAGAGTTATTACTACATTCGAACTCTTTCTCATAGTTATCATCTTACCCTGGATAGACTCCTGGGTCGAACGAAACTCAAACTGAATTAGCGTCCTAAGTCAGGGCGTCGAATTTAAATTGACGCCTTGTCAAGCGTCGTTACTTGTTGAAACGCGTCCACTCAAAGGACGTTACACTAACTTGCCCTTTTTATTTATTTTGGTCGTTTGAAATTTGACGCCTTGATGTGTAGGCGTCCTTTCTTCAAAATACACCTTAGGTAAGGGCGTTTTATTGTAAAGTAGTGCCTTTATCTGAGGCGTTATTTTCACCAGGGTTTAATTATTTTTCTTCCAAGCTCTTTCGTTTATTTACTAAATCTTTTAATCTATTTTGATTTATTTATTCCTTTTTATTTTATCAGGGTTGCTACAGTACCGTATCCTCCCCAGTATGCTGCTAAGAGACTACCGTCAGGCGTCAGTAAGCCGCCAAAGTTTGAGAAATTTAATGGCCAAGGCTCTCCCAGGGAGCACATAGCTTACTATACCAAAATTATGGGTGACTTGGCAGCTGATGAAGCTTATCTGCTTAAGTTCTTCGGCTCATCCCTCACCGGGATAGCCTTTGAATGGTATTCAAGCCTGTCGACTGGGTCAGTGACCGATTGGCCTGATATGCAAAGAAAGTTCCGCGACAGATTTCACGTCACGGAAAGAGAAATTACGATAGTAGAACTATATGCAACCAGGCAAGAGCAAGATGAAACAGCGCTGGACTATATCAAAAGGTGGAAGAACTTAGCTATGAGATGCAGAAGACCTCCTCATCAAGAAGATGCAGTGCAAATATGTAAGCAGAGCCTCAGGAGAGAGGTACTGGAAAAGATGATTGGTGCAAATGTCAGAACATTTGACCGGCTGAACAATATAGTGGCGGAGGTCGAGACGTTCCTGTCTAAGCGTCCGACGGCCAATGCTCCAACTCTGCCGAACGGGAAATCTAATGATCGACGACCATCGCACTCTTAGGCTAACACCGTCGATTTCAGAACCTTCGAGCAACAGAAAGGGAAGAAGGGGGTAGATGAGGCTCCCCCGCCAGCAGACACAGCAGAAAGAAAAGATAAGGTCTCTCTGAGAAACAAAATGAGAAAGCCGTACACTTTCCCGAAAGATAAGACAGCCGCACTATTCAACTGGGCATACAAGTTCAACAAGGTAACATTGCCTGAGCCAAAGAGACCCGAGGACGCGGCAAAGAAAGGTGATCCACTGTTCTGTCCATATCATCGTGTGTTGGGACACGCAATTGAAGATTGCTACGTCTTCAAAGATATTATGGAAGGCATGGTCAAAAAGGGCGAGCTACAGCTGGGAGATTACCAGGTAGAGCCACCTCGTGCACATGAGCCTCCGTCATTAAAAATGGCCGCCAATATGATTTCAATCTACCAACAGCTGCCTAAGGAAGCCGTCGAGGAATGCACCAGGCATACTTATGAAGCTTGCTTCCTCACCCCACTGAAGGATCAGGAAGGATGGCAGATGAAACCCATAAAGAACAGAAAGAAGACTCCCGCAGCCGTTGGTGTCACACCAAGGCCTGAACCACCTCTAGTAAAGCCAGTATGGCGCACAGCTGAGACAGGGCCAGTCATCTGGATCCCCACTCATAACCGGAGAAGACAAGTCCCCCTACCTGCACATAAGGAAGTAAGTCCTGCAGCCAGGCGTTTACAGCAGTATATTAATGGGCTCGATGAATATGAACAGAAGAAGCCCGGGCACCTGCTGGTGAAAGACTGTATACTCTGGGAACAGCTCGAAGAATTGAAAATTAAAGAGCAGTCAGAGGCAGAACAAGAAAAAGCTGAGACTGAACCCTTCTGGGGGCAGGGGCCAATAAAGCCAAATGCCTAGAAAAAGAAGAGACGACCCAAGTCCAAGAAGGGAAAGAGGGTCGTGACAGTACAATGTAACACCCTATCGGCACTCTTTACCTCGCCCGGGGAGAATGATAGGATGAAACGTCAAATGCCCCGCTAGAGGCCAACCATGCCGAGGCCTCAACCTCAGCACATGCAACACGCTCCGGAAGAAGGTGGGGGCGCCCACCACCAGCTAATCATAACATTATGTTCAGAGGGGAACAACCCTACCAGATTCCTGAACCAGAGGTGCGGGGTGTCCAGATTCCTCCCCCTGCTAGCTTATACCAGGAAGAGAAGAAGGGAGGTCAAATTCCAACATTTCTGGAATTTCTATCCAGTCTGGAAAATGGGCAGTCGATACAGGCTGGGCCAGATAAAGGCAAGAGACCTCAGCAGTCGGCATCTGTAGCCTACAAGCAGAATGGGAAAGAGGAGGATAACTCTCCGACGGCACCAGGGGCCGTTGCTATAGAAGAAGCCCCCCAAGAAATCAGTCCAGAGGTTGAAGCCAGCACTGGTCAGCAGAGGCCACGGGCACCACATGAACCTCCAAGACCCCAATGGTCGGAAGAAATGAGACTGTCTAATGTCAGGGTGGGCAGCAAGGTCATGAAAATGCTAAAGAAGCTCCCAACCAGATTCTCTATCTGGGAGATCCTCTCCATGAGTGAAGAGGCTCGCCAAGCAATTGTTGATGCCTTGCAGTCGCCGGCACAATATGAAGCACTCTTGACAGAAGTAAATTCTGGGCCGTCAGTCACATTCACAGAAGACGACATGATGATTCCGAATTCCGACCATAACAGACCGCTGTATATGAGGGGCTCCCTGAATTGTCAGCCACTGAGCAGGATACTGATAGATCCTGGGGCTGCCGTGAACATTCTCCCATACCGCATCTACCAAAAATATTACTTTGATCTTCAGCTTACCAAGGTCAGAGACATGAAAATTGCGGGATTCAACCAGAAATGTGAGACGCCCCTTGGGATGGCTGATTTCAACCTCACATTGGGGGACCTCACTACCGTGGTGCGATCTTATGTAATCGACTCCAACACCACGTATAAGGCCCTGCTGGGGAGACCGTGGCTGCATGAATATCAGATAGTGCCGTCCACACTACATCAATGCATTAAATACTGCCACAAAGGAAAATAAGAAAGGGTGTTTGCGGATCTGCATCCCTTCGAAGTATTCGAGTGCCATATGCTCGATGCATCCTACTACACGGAGGTGTCGCAAAAGGGTGAAGAGAAAGAGGCTGGGGTCAGCCAGAAAAAGCCGGCGATGAAGGCAAGAAACTGGTCTCCCCCGCCACCAAAGGGCTATATTAAAAAGCATGAGGTATCTCACATCTCTTATGCTGGTGACTTTGCTCGGATCACCCCTCCTAGCATTCACCCGGATGATATCGATGAAGAAATGAAAGAAAAGTACACACAGGTGGAGGTTCCGCAGGGTTTAGTCAAGCCCATCGCCAGCCTAGAGTACCAGACGGTGCTACCACTGAAGACTATGGAAATCCCTCGCTTCTGCGAGCCTCCTACCATATTCTACACCGGGGAGCCATTCGAAGACGATGATCAAGACTGCATGGTCCCTGAAGAATCTGCAAACCGGATGGTGCCGATCATAGGCTTGGACTATACTACCCAGCGGGTTTCGCAGATGTTCTCTAAAATGCAGATGCCATCACTACAACCTGTTGCCCAAAAGAAGGCGTTCCAGGAGCTATGGGATCCGCCCCGGGATAATAAAGAACTGAGGAAGAACACTCAGCACCCGGGATTGGGTTATACCCTTCAAGAATACTATGAAGCTGAGGTGGACGTCATCTCTGTCTCCTACCAGCATGAAGACCCTCCCGAGATAGGATATGACAAGTACCCCTCGGAAGATGAAGAAATCATTTATCAATCCATAATGAACAATGAAGCCCCAGACAGTGAGCCGGAGACGGGGACGTCTGATGAAGCAAAGAAAGATTGGTGCTGGGAAGACCTACCTTGCAAAGAGGATCTATTCCATGCTGAAGTAAAGTTTGATACGGGAACCCCGGATAAAGACCAAGTAGCCAAAGAGCTGAGGGAATGCCTGGAGTTTGAGTGCATCCTGGAAGAAGTCCGGGCTCTACAGAATGGTGATCTCTCGAGGGAGTCGGCATCAGAAGAGCCTCTAAGGGCGGAAGACTCCATCTTTGAGTTTTCTGCTGATCCAGTTACATCCTCGGGGCAGACTGAATAGAATACAACAATATTGGCCGTATATGATGAGCCAGCACCCACTGATAACCAGTATGATGGAACAGAGAATCATGAAACTGAAGAAGATTATATCCCGGGAGGCTTCATTGACCTGCAGGAAGCCCCGCCCGAGGTCGAAGATGGAGGTCAGGCCACCGTCGACGAGCTTGTGGAAATAAATCTGGGGACCGCAGATGAGCCAAGGCCGACATTCCTCAGTGCACTACTGGAGCCAGCTACCAGGGAACAGTATATACAGTTCTTGAAAGAATTCCGAGACTGCTTTGCATGGACATATGATGAAATGCCGGGACTGAGTTCTGATGTGGCACAGCACCGATTGGCAATAAACCCAGAGGCTAGCCCTCTAAAGCAGCCTTCCAGGAGAATGCGCCCTGAATTAATAAATCAGATAAACAAAGAGGTTGACAAGCTGATTGATGTAGGCTTTGTTGAAGAAAATCAGTATACTACATGGTTAGCCAACATAGTGCCCGTAAAGAAGAAGAATGGGTAGATCAGAATATGTGTTGATTTCTGGGACCTTAATAAGGCTTGCCCGAAAGATGACTTTCTAGTGCCAATCACTGAAGTGATGATCGATGCGACTACTAGTCATGAAGCCCTGTCATTTATGGATGGGTCATCCGGATACAACCAAATCTGGATTGCTGAGGAAGACAGAGTGCACACTGCATTCTGTACCCCGAAGGGGATATTCCACTACAAAAGGATGCCGTTTGGTCTTAAGAACGCTGGCGCTACCTATTAAAGAGCTATGACAAAAATCTTTGATGATTTGCTCTTCAAGAATGTAGAGTGCTACATTGATGATTTGGTAGTAAAAACTAGAAGAAGAGAATACCATTTGCAAGACCTGAGGGTAGTGTTCCAGAGGCTGCGCAAATATGAGCTCAAGATGAATCCTATGAAGTGCGCCTTCGGCGTGTCCAGTGGAAAATTCCTCGGGTTTATTGTCCGTCATAAGGGCATTGAAATTGACCCATCCAAGATTAAGGCTATCCAGGAGCTCCCTCCACCAAGGAATCTGCCCGAACTAAGATCTCTGCAAGGGCGTCTGGCCTATATCCGACGATTTATATCAAATCTGTCGGGAAGATGCCACCCCTTTCACAAGCTCATGATGAAAGATGTGCCGTTCCTCTGGGACGATGGCTGTCAGGAAGCCTTTGAGAAGCTGAAAGAATATCTCAAGACCCCTCCAGTGCTGGGGGCACCCGTTAAGGGCAGGCCCTTAATACTATACATCGCAGCCACATACTGTTCCCTGGGGGCAATGCTGGCACAGATAAATGAAGAAGACAAAGAACAAGCCTTGTACTACCTAAGTAGGAGGCTGATTAGAACTGAAGAAAGCTACAGCTACATAGAAAAGACCTGCTTGGCACTGGTCTTTGCTGTCAAGAAGCTCCGACACTATATGTTGTCACATGAAGTCAGATTGATATCTGCGGCAGATCCGCTCAAATACATATTGACTCAGCCAGTACTGAAGGGCCGGTTGGGCAAATGGGCAGTGATCCTGATGGAATTCGATATTACCTATACACCCCAGAGGGCGATAAAAGGACAGGTCGTGGCTGATTTCTTCGCGGAGCATCCTGTGCCGGAAAATGATATGCTAGGGACCGAGTTACCCGATGATGAGACACTCGAGGCCTGCCAGGCTCAGCCAGTTATGTGGCAACTATTCTTTGACGGAGCATCTAGAGCAGAGACAGACTCCGATGGAAAGACCAGAATACGGGCTGGAGCCAGTATCGTGCTGAAATCACCAGAAGGGAAGGTCGTGCATACTTCCTGTTCTATAAATAAGCCCTGCACCAATAATGAGGCCGAGTATGAAGCTCTGCTAATCGGGCTATATATCAGCCTCAACATGGGTATCCAAATGCTTCAAGTATTCGGGGATTCGATGTTGATAATAAAACAGATCCAAGGGGAGTTCGAAGTGCGGAAGCCAGAACTGAGTCCCTACCACCAAAAAGCGGTGCGCCTCATGGCGAAATTCTACCATGTTGAGCTCAAGCATGTGGGCCGTGGACACAATGCCCAGGCTGATGCACTGGCGAAGCTGGCCAGCTCACTAGCAATCCCACCAAATAAGACACTGAACATTGTCGTTATGAACCAGCGGCAAGTCCCCAGTATGCTAGAAGGGTGCCCCAAAGAAGACGAGGTTGCCACCATCAGCACAGAACAAGCGTCTGATTGGAGACAGCACTTGCTGCAGTGGTTTCTACACCAACAATTGCCGCAGATAAGGGAAGAAAAGATGAAACTCCTAAGAATCAAAGATTCTTATGAACTCAGGAATGGAATTTTGTTCCGAATAATGGTAGATGCACGCAAGAAGATTCTACTCCGCTGTCTGTCCACTGAGGAAGCCCGGCAAGCGATGAAAGAAACACATGCTGGGACAGCAGGTGCCCACCAGGCTGGTCCCAAGATGAAGATAGAAATCAAGAAGCTGGGCTACTATTGGCCCACCATGTTTGAAGACTGCTGTAAATTTGCAAAATCATGCCAGAAATGCCAGGAGCATGCTACTGTGCCTAGAAGGCCTCCTACAACTCTGCACCCTACAGTTCCCAGCTGGCCATTTGCACAATGGGGAACTGATGTAGTCGGGCCACTGTCGACTTCCTCGACCGGACATAAGTACATACTGGCCATAACAGATTACTTCTCCCGATGGGCGGAGGCTATAGAATTAAGAGAAGTGACTGGTGAATTGGTCACCAGATTCATCAAACAGAACATTATCTTCCGGTTCGGGATCCCCAGCCGAATAATATCCGACAATGGAAGTCACTTCAGAAATCAGAAGGTCTATCGGCTTACTGAGAAGTATAAGATCGAATGGAGGACTTTCACTCCTTACAATCCACAGGCAAACGGATTGGCAGAAGCTTTTAACAAGACTCTCTGCACCTTGCTGGCCAAGGTCGTCAGTTCTAATAAGAAGGACTGGGAAGAGAAAATGTATGAAGCTCTGTGGGCATACCGCACTGTCTTCAAGACACCTACAGGGTGCTCACCATACTCGCTGGTATACGGCTCAGAGGCAGTGGTTCCGCTAGAGCTGGAAGTCCCGTCACTCAGAGTGGCAGTCTAATATGGCCTGGCCCGTGGCGAACAGACCAATGTAGAAAGAAGACTAGAAGAACTGGCTGAATTGGAAGGGAAGCGCCTCCGAGCTCAGAGGAGTATCCAAATGTATCAGGCCCGCATGGCCACTGCATTCAACAAACTCGTAAGAGGACGAGAATTCAAGAAAGGTGACCTCGTCATGGTCAAGAAAAAAGAAGTCATGGCGTCCAACCCAAAAGGGAAGCTGAATGCTAATTGGGAAGGTCCTTATGTGATACAGAGGGTCTACGAAGGAGGGGCCTACGTGGTTGTTAACCATCGAGGGGAAATCCAATTCTCACCACTCAACGGAAGACATCTGAAGCTGTATCATACGGTGCAACTGACATTCCCCGAGTAATCGGGTAAAATCTACCCTTTCCTTGGTATAGCGGCACTCCGCCCTAGCCAAGCTACACCCTTTCCTTGGTCTAGCGGCGCTCCGCCCAAGCCAAGCTACCCCTTCCTTGGTATAGCGGCATTCCGCCCTAGCCAGGCTATACCCTTTTCCTTGGTTTAGTGGCATTCCGCCCTAGCCAAGCTACCCTTTCCTTGGTATAGCGGCACTCTGCCCTAGCCAAGCTACCCCTTCCTTGGTATAGCGGCACTCCGCCCTAGCCAAGTTACCCCTTCCTTGGTATAGCGGCACTCCGCCCTGGCCAAGCTATACCCTTTTCCTTGGTTTAGTGGCATTCCACCCTAGCCAAGCTACCCTTTCCTTGGTATAGCGACACTCCGCCCTAGCCAAGCTATACCCTTTCCTTGGTCTAGCGGCACTCGGCACTCCACCCTAGCCAAGCTACACCCTTTCCTTGGTCTAGCGGCACTCCGCCCTAGCCAAGCTACCCCTTCCTCGGTTTAGTGGCATTCCGCCCTAACCAAGCTACCCCTTTCCTTGGTCTAGTGGCACTCCGCCCTAACCAAGCTACCCTTTTCCTTGGTTTAGTGGCATTCCGCCCTAACCGAGCTACCCCTTCCTTGGTCTAGCGACATTCCGCCCTAACCAAGCTACACCCTTTTTCCGGTCTAGCGGCACTCCGCCCTAACCGAGCTACCCTTTCCTTAGTCTAGTGGTATTCCGCCCTAGCCAGGCTACACCCTTTTCCTTGGTTTAGTGGCATTCCGCCCTAACCGAGCTACCCCTTCCTTGGTCTAGCGACATTCCGCCCTAGCCAGGCTACACCCTTTTCCCGGTCTAGCGACACTCCGCCCTAGCCGAGCTACCCTTTCCTTGGTCTAGTGGTACTCCGCCCTAACCGAGCTACCCTTCCCTTGGTTTAGCGGCGCTCTACCCTAACCGAGCTACCCTTTCCTTGGTCTAGTGGCATTCCGCCCTAGCCAAGCTACCCTTTCCTTGGTTTAGTGGCATTCCGCCCTAACCAAGCTACCCCTTTCCTTGGTCTAGTGACACTCCGCCCTAACCAAGCTACCCTTTTCCTTGGTTTAGTGGCATTCCGCCCTAACCGAGCTACCCCTTCCTTGGTCTAGCGGCATTCCGCCCTAACCAAGCTACACCCTTTTCCCGGTCTAGCGGCACTCCTCCCTAACCGAGCTACCCTTTCCTTGGTCTAGTTGTACTCTGCCCTAGCCAGGCTACACCCTTTTCCCGATCTAGCGGCACTTCGCCCTAGCCGAGCTACCCTTTTCCCGGTCTAGCGGCACTCCGCCCTAGCCGAGCTACCCTTTCCTTGGTCTAGTGGTACTCCGCCCTAACCGAGCTACCCTTTCCTTGGTCTAGTGGTACTCCGCCCTAACCGAGCTACCCTTTCCTTGGTCTAGCGGCACTCCGCCCTAACCGAGCTACCCTTTCCTTGGTCTAGTGGCACTCCGCCCTAGCCAGGCTACACCCTTTTCTCGGTCTAGCGGCACTCCGCCCTAGCCGAGCTACCCTTTTCCCGGTCTAGCAGCACTCCGTCCTAGCCGAGCTACCCTTTCCTTAGTCTAGTGGTACTCCGCCCTAACTGAGCTACCCTTTCCTTGGTCTAGCAGCACTCCACCCTAACCGAGCTACCCTTTCTTTGGTCTAGTGGCACTCCGCCCTAGCGAAGCTACCCCTTTCTTGGTCTGGTGGCATTCCGACCTGTCGCCCTCAAAAAAAAGAGAGAGAAAGAGAATAAAAGAAAATAAAAATGGGGTTAAAAAAATAGAGATACCCCGCCAGACTTGCCCCTATATTAGGGACAAGTGCAACAATGGCCCAAAACCCAGCTGTGGTGAAAACCCGAAAGGGCACTGCAGGCAAAATCGGGTACCCCGCCACGTGAAAATCCGAAAGGGCGCGTGGGCAAAAGCAAGAGGGGGCTGGCTCCGGCGAAAACCCGAAAGGGCGCTTGGGTCGGTAATGTGGTGATTCCAAAGAAAGCCTCACCTCCCACCATAAAACTCCTCGTCGATCGACCGGCGCCTTGCCTGATCAACAATTAAACCCATCCGGAATGGACCTTACGTCTATTTTGTTGAAGCCTTCATGCATTGCTCAAGAAAAATTCCCTCGATAATAAGCCCACCTCGGGATGGACCTTCCGTCTGTTCTGATAAAACACTTCCACTTGTTTTTGTCTGAGACCCACCACGGTAGAGCTGGCCCGGTTTAGGCCTTACGTCTATCTCGATGAAACCTATCCTACGTCTCACCGTGATGAAACCTGCCATTGATCGACTGGCACACTACCCGATCAACAATGAAACCTGTCCGGTTTAGACCTTACGTCTATCCCGATGAAACCTATGAAATCCTTGCATTGGTATAAACCCAATACTGATGATGAAACCTGATACTGATCGACCGGCACACTGCCCGATCAGCAATAAAACCTTGTCAGGTTTAGACCTTACGCCTATTCCGACTAGATCTACAAGTCTCTTTACGTCCCGCCGTGATGAAACTTGATGTTGATCGATTGGCACACTGCCCGATCTATGATGAAACCTATCCAGTTTAGACCTTCCGTCTATCCTGATGAAATCCATGAACTCCTTGCATTGGTATAAATCCAATACCGATGATGAAACCCGCCATTGATCGATCGGCATCTCGCCCAGTATCAATGATAAAACCCTATCCAGTTTAGACCCTACGTTTATCCTGATGAAACATATGAAATCCTTGCATTGGGATGAGCCAATACCAATGATGAAACCTGCTATCGATCGATTGGCACGCTGCCTGATCAACGCTAAAATCCATCCAGGGTGGACCTTCCGCCCGCTCTGACATAGCACAACACTGCTCTTTGAATCGATTCAGACCCTCCGTCTGGATAGATCATGAAACTCTATTCCTTTGTGTTAATGTTAAACCCCACATTAACGATGAAACTCATATTTTCAGCAAATGGCCTCGTGCCCGAGCTGCTATCTATATCCTCTAAATCGATTCGGACCTTTCGTCTGGATAGATCATGAAACCATATTGCCCTTTGCATTGATGTTGATACCCACATCAATGATCGTGTGTCCACAATAAACATATCGCGCCGTGATCCATAGGATGAAAGTTCCGGTCTCAGAAAAGACAATGAAAAAAGAAAAGAGAAAGAAAACGACAAAAAGTATATAAAAAAAATGGGGTTAAAAATAGAGATACCCCGCCAGACTTGTTCGGGCATTCTGGACAAGGGAAAAAATGGCTAAAACCCGGCTGTGGTGAAAACCCGAAAGGGCACTGCAGGCAAAATTGGGTACCCCGCCACGTGAAAATCTGAAAGGACGCGTGGGCAAAAGCAAGAGGGGGCTGGCTCCGGTGAAAACCCGAAAGGGCGCTTGGGTCGGTAATGCGGTAATTCAGAAGTTCCATGCCAACCAGCACGTTGCCTTTACCTCCCCGTCACTGATGAAGCCTTTCGTCGGTCATCTGGCTCCATGCCCCATCGATGATAGAAGCCTTTCCGGGGTAGATCTTACGTCTACCCTGACGAAATCTACATACCTTTTTTTTACATGTCCCACCAACAATAAAACCCGTCACCAGTCTGATAAAGCCTGGCCAGCTCAGACCTTACGTCTATCCTGATCAAACTCCTAAACCTTCCCTTGATCGATCGGCTCCTTGCCCGGTCAACGATGAAACCCTACCAGGATAGACCCTACGCCTATCCTGATGAAACCTACGTATTTCTTGGCAAAGTCCCACCCGCCATAAAACCCACTGGAATAGACCTTACGTCTGTCCTGACGAGACCTACACCTCTACATACGTCCCACCGTTGATTGACCGGCACCTTGCCCGATCAATGATGAAATCCTCTGTTCGGTTTAGACCTTACGTCTATACTGATGAAACCTATGAAACTCTTTGTGTCGATATAAGCCCCATATCGACGATGAAACCAACCAATGATCGACTGGCACCTCGCCCGATCAGTGATGAAACCATGTCCAATTAAAACCCCGCCAGTTTAGGCCTTTTGTCTATTCTGATGAAACTTATAACACTTTCTTTGCATCGATATGAACCCAATATCGATGATGAAACTAGCTATTGATCGACCGGCACCTCGCCCGATCAATGATGAAATTCTATCAAGTTCAGACCCTATGTCTGTCCTGATGAAAACCACGTACCCTTCAAGGTCCCACCTGTGATAACCTCTACCCAGTCTAGACCTTATGTCTACTCTGATGAAACCTGTAAAACTCCTTTGCATCGATATAAACCCAATATCGATGATGAAATCATATACTGGTCGATTGGCACATTGCCCCGACTAGCTTTGAAACCTGCCCGGGATGGACCATTCGCCCGTTCCGGATAGTGCTCTGAGCCTCTTCGTTCACATTCCTGCAAACCGTCTCCCTTGCGGCACGTATGGCCAAGAAGGACGTTTGCTACCACCAACAGAATTTGGTTTAAAGCACCCCCCCCCCGGAGGCCGTCACGCGGTGGAGCGAGTTCCCCATCCTTTCTCTGAAGGGGTGGACGCTCTCCTGCTAGGTACGGGCTATTCCCATAGGGACCGCTGAAACCGCTGTCAAATCGCCGTGAAATATTGATGGTGCGATAAGTTAAGAACAAACCACATATGATACTGGTGTAAAGATTCCTTTCCATTGAATAAAAAAGGGAATACAAGAAGGGCCCCTGAGGAGGAATTGTATTACAAAAAGGGGGAAACAGATATTCACGGGCGCCGGAATATGTCCTCGAAGGCCAGAAGCCCTACATGCGGGGCAGGCCCCAGCTCATGAAGTCGAGCCTCCTCCTTCTGTAGCCGAGTAGACTCGTCCTGAAAGGATGCCACCTGTCCCTCCAACAGGGCTACTTCCTCCGCAAGCTGCGGCCGAGAAGTTGTTATCTGCGGCAGTTCAGCTCGGAGGTCAAACAGTTCAGCCTCCAGGATGGTTATCCGGCTGCGCACGAACTGCTCCCGCTGCGCCAGAGACTGCAGTTGGCATTGGCGCTCCTGAAGAACAGAGTCCATCTTCTGCAGCTCAGATTTACACTCCTTCCTTTGTAACTTCAAAGCTGCCAGTCTGTCAGACATAGTATGTGCCAAGAAGTCCCGGCGATGTATAAACTTTAACAACAATAGAACCCGCTGGGCCCATATTTCCATGGGACAGCCCATCGCCTGTAGACCAGCGGTGAAACGCTCGGCTATCTCCTTCAGCCGCAGATAAGTCAGTCCAGGCTAGGACTCCACCAGCTGGCGCAGCATGTCCAGATTTTGCCAGACAAAACTCTCAGATGAAGCGAAGCTAGGAGAAGGAACTTGAGCTACTTCGAAAGTCACCTCACTGTCAATATCCGCCCATAGTGTAACATCAGGCTGGGAAGAGGAAGACGGGAGGTCTACTGAAGGTGCCAACTGAGCTCTCTCTGCAATCCCTGATGAAACCAAGAGGCCTTCCACCTCCATCTCCTCGGGAGTTGCTATTTGAATGCTCGTAGGGGCAACTTTAATAAGTGCTAGAGCGGCTGCTTCCTGGGTCCCCAATGTGATACCCGCATCTTCAGCATCCTCTTCTCGGGGCACCTCCTCCTCAGATTCTGAGAGCAAGGAGATTGATTCTGGGTCAGTTATGGACAATACTCCGGTCTCTGTGGCAGCTACCTCCCCTTCTTTCGTCCCCGCTTCAACGACCAGTTCCTTTAATGTCAAGGCGGCAGGGGCTACGGACTGAAGAGGCAAAAGTTCAGTTTCCATAATTACTGTTACGGGAATTGCTAACTCTGGCGCAATGGTCATCACTGCGGCCGATATAAAGGCAGAACCCCTAGCTGGGTCCGTCTCAGCTCTAAAATCCAAGACCCGGATGAGGGCCGAACTCTCCCCCAAGGTCCTCAAGTCCAGCAATGCTAAGTCTGTAGAAGACTGTACCCTCGCCGGCACAGAGTGAATTATCTCAGAAACGCCTGCACAAGTGGCTGACGAAGCAGGAACAATAGCCAAGGTGTCAGATAGAATGGCTTCAAAGGCTGCAGTCGCTACCGGGCTAGCAACAGGAGATTCCTGTGAACAGATCAATGCAACATCAAGCAGCAGATAATAATAATAATAATAATAATGAGGAAAAGGAGAGAGACCCACTTCTAATGTGATGTCGATATCCTCAAAGGAGTGCAAGGAAGAGGAAAGCTCCGCTACTGAAGTAGCAAAGGGAGGAGTTATATCTGCCTCGGTGTCCAAGCCAGCAAATTCTTCCGGTAGTTCCTCCTCAGAAGACGGCACCAGCAGTTTGGAGGGGGTGAACAGTGGAGCAATGGCAGTATATACGAGTGGGGCCTCTGATTGGGAGATAACCTCCGTCTCGCTCTCGCTGAAATCTGCTCCTTCTCCCTCTGCCTCGGAAGCGGTGGCGGAGCTGCTAGAAGAGATTTCCACGCTATCCACGGGCGGGACTTGCGTCCCTAACGGTTTCCTAGATGAAGACCGGGTAACTATGCGCCTCACAGGGACCAGCCCCCGTTTCGTCTGGGTCTTATGGCCCTCTTGTGGCTGAGTTATATCGCCAGCTGCTCCCATAATCGCAGCCCCCTCACTGGCCGTCACTACAGGGAAAGGTTCGTGAGAGGGACAATAAACAAATAATCGAAATGTGTAAGAGAAGATGAAAAAGCACACTTACCCTCCACCTCACTAGCCGGCGTGGGAGAGGGCAATCTAGTCTCCACCATGGAAGGTGTCACAACTGGCTCTTGGGCTGTGCAAAAAGGGGGGGGGTCAGATTCGAAGATTTCTATAAAATTCAGCAAAAGACGATGAAAGATACAACTGCAGGCTGTTGATGTTACCCTTGACTGACGTCTGGGCGCCATCCCTTTGAGATTCAAACTCATCAAAGGAGGGGATATCAGGAAGAGGGGTCCCAGGATCCGTCACTGCTGAAGCCGACTGCCGAGCATGGGCCTTCTTAGCCTTCCTGGCCTTCCCAACTGTAGTCTTCACTGCAGAAATCTTTCTCTTCTTGCCCGGAGGCAGGGGAGTGGTCGTCGGTGCTGCTGCAGGGACTTCGAAATAAGCGTGCTTCTCAGCTTGCGCAATGATTTTTCTGTAAAGCCCCTGTCGCTTTATATCTGGCCTATCTGTTGAAGACGTCAAAGAAGCAATGAGACCAGTAGATGCAGAGTTTGAATAACAGACAGAAAGCACTACAGTCAGAAAGGAAAGATCATACCTGCCGGGCCATCATAAAAGATAGAAAGCGGCCAGTACAGATAAGCTACCTCCTTGGAGCGGAAAGCAGCCTCCTTGACAAGCCAACAGACATCACCAAATGTCTGGCACTTCTCCACTAAAGATGCCAGATCGCTATGACCATGAAAATCAAGACATCGAAATAAGTCGAGGTGGTCCATGCCCCAGCCGTCGACATAATGAAGAGAAATAAACAATGGCTTATTCAATATGCCGGCTATCGGACTCTCTGTAGATAACCCATGTACATTCAGCAGAACAAACAGCCAAGACGTGTGCTTGTAGTACGTCTGAGTCCTATCTTCCCTGCGCACAAACGTCCTATAGGGATGAAATCTATCTGTCGGACCATTCCAGGGGACGACCGTCAGGAGCGGCTCTTCAACAGGGAAAGGGTACTGTTGCGCCTCCAGACGAGCGCCTCCAACATGACACAGATGTTTCAAGTTCTTCATAAAAGTATCTTCGTTAATGGCAGCAAAGACAGGAGCGGGCGGCTCGAGCCTCCTTCTTTCAGAACCCGACGCTGAGCCAGATAGTTCTCAGCCTCCCTCGGATGTTGTGAATAAATCCTTTTTAGGTGGGCCTCGGGGATGTCAAATATCGGCCCGGGCTGTTGTTTAAGGAAAGAACGCTCGGCCACGTCCCAGAATGCACCCCTGCCATCCCTGTAAAAGCTGGTCCGAATGTTCCACCATTTGATATACTCTGATGTGACACGGGGGACACGGTTGGAAATAGTGGGAACTCTGAAAATGGCGCCATCATGGCGATGATAGAAATCCCACCACAACCGGCCATCACCGACAATGGCGGATCCGTGCTTGGCCCGGCTATCCAGGGGAAACTGAGTAACTGATGTAGGGATATGCTGGTCATAGCCACAGTTCCGCCCGAAGCGGAATGGATAATATGGTTCTAGAAGAAGCAGACCACCCTTCCTGAAGACTAAGACACTAGGTCGAATGGCCATGGCCCATCTAACCAGCTCTGGCTCCAGAATAGACCGAACAGCATTAGCCCCTGAAACGGGGTGAACAGAGGTCTCTACCTCTTCCATCTTACATTCTTATTGAGAATGAACCAAAGGAGCTGAACCTGCTGCCAAGCTCCAGAAATGAATGCTGCCAGGGGCATCCACTGGTACCCTTATCAGTCGGCCCCTTATTTTGAACAACTGATCATAGAAAGAGCCAGGTTCGGCACTAGCAAATTCAATCATTCTGGGTAACACTGTATCTGCCTGCAGAGTTCTAGGAGCCAATTCAGGAAATAGACTGCAGACCCATGCATTGAAGAAATGAAAAGGGCCCACGGTCCTCAAAGAGCGGGGAGTCCGATGCTTGTACAGATCCCCCAAAGATTTGTAGATTAAACACAAGGCCACTGGGCAAAGTGACAGCCTCATTCCCCAGGCCATCTGGCATGCCGGGTATATGGCTTCGGGCCGAATGATTGTCTCGTCCCCTTGAGGGAGAGCGAAAGTGCACAACCAGAATGTGAAGTAAGCCGCACAATGTGTGATAGGGTCCACCCCTGCTGGATTTGGACCACCATTGCCTACACGGCGCAATAAAGATGGCAACGCTGACTTATAGCGAGGAGCCCTTATCTGCTTGCTGGCAGTCGGACCCATGGAAGGGAAGTCTGCATATTTTAAGGGACCGTCAAAGAAATACTGAATCCACTGCCCTATCCAGACCCTCAGCTTGCTACCTTTCTCTCGAGGATGGTAACCCTTGGAGGATCCTCTACTATGCGCCAAACAGATGGAGCGTTAGGCCTTCATTAAATACCAGTAGGAATAGCCAAGTGAATACTTGCCTTCGCCATCTGAGCTATCCTTCTCGGAATCTACCAAGCAGACCTCTTCATATGGCTCGCCGTCAATAGGCAGACCAGAAAGCTGTGACAAGCTCCAGAGGTCGAGAGATGTTTCACCCTCTGCTGTATAGAATATGTTGAACAAAGGGCAGAATACTTCGAACATTCCACAGCACAACCCTCAGGATATGGGATAGCGGAATCTAGAAGCAAAAACACTATGATATACCCCAGCTCTAATCAGCAGAGGGGCGTATTCCTTTAAAACAAACTCGGTGAACTCCACCGCTCCCACCCAGAATAGGTGGGCGTAGTGATTTTGGTATCTCCAAACCAGCCGGCAGCTAGATGATACTTGAACTGGACGGCCGAACAATTCAACACAAAGGGTTCTTCTCGGTACCCCCACTTTATCGGCGCCAGGAATAGACCGTAGCCAGGCTTCTCCCTATGAACTCGGCCACTAGCATTATCCCACCGGGCAAGTGTAAATTCCGGGGCCCGGGTCAACATTTTCTTCTCCGGCTCCAGCTCTGATATACCGAGGACTGCGTCCCAGTCACGCTTCTCCCCGGGAAAATAGATGGCCTTGTGGCGGTACACCGACTCCTTCAGGCTATCTCATTCGGCAAGGATGGCAGCTTCGACAGCACGGGCTATCCGATAGTCTCGCATGCCACCCACTGTGAAAGTTCGGATGAACGGCATTAAGTGGCGGTCCTTCGGAAGATCCGGCCGATAGTCGTTGCCCCGTCTGAAGCATGTCTCCATTGCCGTGGAATATACCTTCGATGTTGATACTGTATCCATCTCAGAATCAGACGATTCATCAACGGCAGCAACTTTGTCATACTCGAAGTCCAGGCTATGCACGTTCAGCCAATTTACTACAGCCCGTGATATATCTGGCTGCGCTGACGAGCTCGCCCCAACAGCTCCAGAAGATGCAGCAGCAGAGCTGGAAGCCATTGTAGTATCTGCAGCCGAAGAAGAGATGTGAGTGAAAATCCCAAAACAAGAGGCAGTCTTGTAAAGATTGTAATATGAAACCCTATAAAAATTTCGGCAGCATCTCCTCTTGTCCGGGGTCTACCCAAGAAAAATAGGGAGTCACCCACCAAGAGGGTGTGATCCCGAACATAAAATGGGACTCAATCCCGTATGATGAACCTACCCGAGAATGAATCGGTCAAAAGGGGGAGGGAATGAAGTAAGGCTCTCGGGGGAGAAACTCGCCGCCGAGGAGGTGAAGAGAGAGAGAGGGCTGATGAAAATGAGGGTAAAAAAGCCTCTCACGAGGTTAACTAGAAAGAAAGGGGAAGGCTTCTCGGCGCGAAGGAAAGCGCGCCGAGAACCCCCCGTCGGCCAGAAGAAAAGGGCGCGCCAAGACGCCCGCGCCGAGAAGCCCGCCGAAGACGCCCGCGCCGAGAGGGCCGCGCAGAGAAGCCCGCACCGACAACAGGCCGCGCCGAGAAGCACCCGCGTCGAGAAGGGTCTTACCTTGCACCGAGAAGCCCAAGGCAAGGCCAAGAAGGCTCCAAAGTGCTAACAATAAAATCAGAAGATATGGGGATGAAAAACATGAAAATGAAAGATACATGTGCATAATATTTCTACAGCAACATGATTAAGCCGAAGGACAATGTCAAAGAGTGATTGAGGAGGATACCCTCAAATGATGAAGGGCACCTGCGGACCCCGTGCCGATTATTCTGCACTTACGCCGTCCGACAATGTGCACAGATGTTGACGTCTGGAAAATGAGCAAGGGCGGAGACAGAATTGAAAAGAAGATCAGACCAACAGTAAAAGAACAATGATGAAGCTCGTCAACCATCTACCCGGCCGAAGCCCTTTCCCGGCCAAGCTGATGTCCGATGCCATAGTCAGTCAGACGATGGCACTGATGAAATAGCAGTCACCTCGCTGAAGTCTTTTCAGGCTAAAGCTGATGTCCGGTCTTGTCACCGTTCAGGAGACGACACCAATGAGATGATGTCTGACTTTGTCATCATTCAGATGACAATGCCGATGAAACCCCAGTCTACCGACTGATGAAAATCTATGAATGATCTCAATAGAAACTGTGTCACCAGTGGAGGGCCTTCTCAGGTTTTGATACATTTGAAGGACCAATAAAAGGCCGAAGTCTATGTGAGGTCTAAAAAAGCCCTAAATGGGCCTATAAAAGTGGCGCCGGGATCCCCTTGTCAAAGCCCAAAAGCGGCGCCGAGAGGCTGAAGTCCCACGCGCCGAGAGGTCTGCCTATGATTGAGGCACGCCGGGACAGGCCGGCCGATAGGATACCAAGGAGGGATATAAAACCCCCTCATTTGAAGAGAAAAAAGAAGGAGGAGAGAAAAAAAAGAGCGGAGAAGATCAACAGATAGCCAAAAGAGAAAAAAAAAGAGGGAGGCAACAGAGAGCCATCGAAGAGGAGCGAAGAGAGGCATCTCCAGATAGCCAGATAAAAAAGAGAGAAGAAAAGAAAAGCTGCTGCGAGGTCGGAAGGAAGGAGAATGTGGGGTGCTAGGGGAGGGAGAGGAGTCAATGCTCCGCCCTCCCCTTCCCTTTATTACCGTCTTCCCTTCCTGCTTCCCTTTCTTTTTGATGTATAAGCTTCGATTCCGTTTTCTGCTTTCGAAGTGAAGAGATCTCCCTGTTGTCGAGGAGATAGAGTATTAGTCTATTTTTCCTCTCTCCGTCCCTTTTGTTCTATGAATGATGTAAACGATGAAACAATGAAATGCAACTTCACGGCTGTTCCGATGAAATGGTATTGGTTGGCCCTTTTCTCCCTGTGCTCTCTCTCTCGGAATGTATGTTATCCCCCGCGTACATTAATTGCTCGGATGCTTATAGTTCTAGTGATTTCTTGTGCCTATATGCATGCTTGTTTCAGATGGGAAGGAGGTAACAGAGCCCCAATCCTTACCGTGGATCTTTGGGCTTTGTCCCTCTCTCTCCCTCGATGACATCGATGATTTAAACGTTGCGAAGTCCATAGTCCTCTCAAGTTTCCCAAGCCATTGGGGCCATTACAGGGATCAGAGACAGTCATCTCTTGATCTCCTGGATGGTCGGTGATATGAATGGCATAAAGCCTGTTCCAGAGGGTTTGAACGCCTGGTGACTTCAATCCCTCGAATCCCTTCTATCCATGTGACTCCTTGATGTTAATCTGGTAACTTGGCAGAGCCCTCGGTCCCTTCCTCGTTTGCATCCTAAAACCCCCTAGCCGTTATCTGAATCCCAGGAAAAATCCCCAAAACAGAGTACCGTAAAACCCCACAAACCTCCACAAACCTTTCCGGCGCCATGAATAGCTCCCGGCGCGGCCCGCGCCGGGAACCTCACGCCGAGAGCTCCCTCCTCCTTCTTTAAAGCCATGCCGAGAACCTCATGCCGAGAACCCATTCGCCCGCGCCGGGAACCTCATGCCGAGAGCTCCCTCCTCTTTCTTTAAAGCCATGCCGGGAACCTCACGCCGAGAGCTCCCTCCTCTTTCTTTAAAGCCATGCCGAGAACCTCATGTCGAGAACCCATTCCCCTGCGTCGGGAAGCCTGCCTACGCTCGTTATTGCTGCGCCGAGAGCCTCTCCTCCTCTGCCCAATCTTTGAGCACCCTGCCACACTAATTCGAGGGATATCTACAGGTCATAGGGTACACCCCATGGAATAAATAAACGGGGAACCATCCCCAACATCACACCGTGCCAGGGCCCAGTGCCTTTCTCTTTCGGTCTTCATCCCGGCACTCCGTGGATGATCACCTATTTCCCCTTGGGCATGTTCCAAGTTGAGGGGAGATGCTGCCGAAATTTAGTCCAATGTCATCAACCCCGATGAGTCAAGGGAGTGTCTCGGATACACTTCCCATCCGGCTCCATCTTCTGGGGAAACGAACCTATTTGGAGCATCCGGTCAAGTGGAAGTGTCAAAAGGGAATACCCTAATGATTAGCCGAATTCCGTCCCGCCACTACGTGGATGGTCTTCTATCCTTACCCGGTATGGCTCAAAGTTAAAGGTTGTGCCGCCCGATTTAGTCCATTGAACTAAATAAATCCGCCCTCCATTCGTCCTCTTCCATAAGCATGAAGCCTTTATTTCGCACATTAGTATTTTGACTGCCTTCTGAGGCCTCCTATTTTGGCGTTTAATCAAGGGTTGTCCTTCTTAAGAAGGGCGTAATTAACGTCATAGCCTTTATGGTATGGCGGACTTTTGGTCCCGACTCGGACTTCACAATCGACTGACCAAGTCAAGTCGAGCGCACAATGAAATTGTCACACATGTGACTGGCACGCCTAATAAACCAAATAAATAAATTAAATAATAATAATAATAAATAATAACAAGGGGAATAAAAATCCCGCGTCCACAACAGACCTCATAAAGTCAGTTAAAGAATGTGCTTCGGCCTTGTATGACATAAAGCTAAATGTGCACCGACCTTATGTGTCATGAAACAAAACATGCACCGACCTTATATGTCATGAAACAAAACATGCACCAGCCTTATATGAGATAAAAAAAATGTACAACGACCATTGTTCACCTTAGGTACTCATGTGCACCGACCTTATATGTCATGAAACAAAATGTGCACCGACCTTATATGAGATAAAACAAAATGTGCACCGACCTTTGTTCACCTTAGGTACTCATGTGCACCGACCTTATATCTGCACTGACTTGATGTCGCGTCGACCTTTGTCCTGTACAGACTTCATGTGCACCGACCTTAACTCTGCACTGGCTTGATGTGCACTGATGGGGACATCGCTTACCACTTCCCACTTCTCCACGGGTCCGGATGATTGCCATTATGTTCAGCTTGATTTCCTAAGTTCAGCTATGTATTTTTATATCTTTCTTGAGTCATTTTGATGTAATTTCCCCTTTGTTTTGAGTCATGTCCCTAGGTCATCATGCTATTTACCTATGTTTGTTAGGCTAGGGGGTCATATGGGCCCAATTAAATGGGCCTGGCCCATGGGCGCCCTCTTCCTTCCCCAACCCCTTGCTTATTTGCTTTTAGCACTTTCTCCATGGACTTTTTGTAAATGTTGGGATTCCTATAAATAGGACCCCAACTCCACTTGAGTTCAGTAATGAAAGTTTGAATGAATTTTGAGCATTAGTGCACCTCTCTCTCTCTCTAGCTCTCTCTCTCTCTCTCTCTCTCTCCTCTTCTCTCTTTCTCTAAAGGGGGCGACCCTTTCTCTCTCCTCTCCCCTCTCTCTCTCTAGGTCGACCAGCTCTCTCTCTCCTCCCCTTGCCACCTCATCCTCCACATCAGCCCTCCCCACCCTTTCACCTTCCCAAGGCCATTAACCCCCATTTACTCCCACCACTCCCCAAGCAACCCTCCCCCTTCCCCATACAACCTTCCATCTTCCCAAGAGGAATCCCCACTTCCTAAGCAACTATTCCCCTCCCCAAGGCAACTCCTCCCCTTCCCTAGGCTTCCATTAAACACCTCCATTAACCCTCCACCCAAATCAAAGGAACATCCCCCCATTCCCTAGGCCATTTTGCGCCCCCACCTCCTCCTAGCTAGACCCCTCCTCCTAGCTAGACCTCTTGCGCATCCACCCTCTCCCCTTCTGGCTCCACCCCTACCATCCTCCCTCACCTCCCCTTGCCACCTCTCAACCATTCCCCACCACCGAAGCAACCTCATCCCCTTCCCCTTCACCAAAGGAACCCCCCCTCCACCCATTCTCTCTTCAATTTGTGTGTGCAGCCACGACCTGTAGATCAGCAGCCTGTTGCAGTGCCGCCCACGACCTCATCTCGGAACTCCTGGGGGCGTGGCCTACATCGACAGAAAGGTCTACGAGTCTTATTCCAAATCGAGGTAGAATCATCTCATTCCGACATCGCTACAGTTCGTGGTGCCCCATTCTTCCCCGGCTACACTGGGCTCCCTCTGCAGAGTACCTGAACCCGGTTCGACGCTACACCACACCAAACAGAAGAAGGTTAAGACCACAAGCCCTTCAACAAACTTCTTTCTCCTCCAGTCCTCTACCAGAAGCAAGAAGAAGAACTGCATTCGGCATCCGGATGCCAGAGTTCTCTTTTTTCTCCCTCGGCTGGTCGGGTCTGCCTCCCACAGTCTGCAGCGACCAACCTCTGCTCTTCGGAGTCTCCCTGTCCACTCCGGCATCAGACGGCTTCCCCGTCATTTTTGCTGCGAAGAGGACTTGTCCACGGTTCCATAAACTCTGGCAGTTCATGATTTGGAGTTCGGGAACGGTCGGAGTAACCTCTTCAAGTTGCTATCAGAAACAGGAAGCTACTGCATCCAGATTCAGTCACTCTGTTCGAAGCTCTTCCCGGACCAGCACCTTCTTCAGAAGAATTCAGTAAAATTCTGAGGCATCCCCGTTCCAGTTACAACGCGTTCGCCACTAGTCTCGTCATCAGAAAAATTCCAGAACGAGATCTACGACCTTGACATCGACTGTCAGTCAGCCATCGCAGACAGCCGGCAGATTTGGCGTCGGCTTCTCTGCCCGCTTTTCGGCGAATCTCCCCTCCCCGCCTGGCCGGCTCACCACCCCTCCCTGCGTGGAGGTAGTGTTTGCATGTAATACAAATCATCCCCACCCCAAGTCCACCCTCCTGCGTGAGGCGTAGTGAATGTTATTATTAAACAGGGATCAAGCTACACCGGCGCAGTGTGCGGGGAACCCACACTTCCCCGCTCGCCCTCGTCTCCGAACGGGGTTGGTTTCTTCAAACCAACCAGGTAAGCTATAACCTTTGCTCCATTTCCTTCTGGTGCTTGTTTATTTAATATCCGTAGAATCCGCTCCATTGAGCAAGCGAGAGAGTGTCTGACCCCACGTGCTCCACTTACGAGCGGTCACCATGGAGTGTGTGAGAGAGGGACCTAGTGCTCCAAGTGGCACCCGGCCAGCCCCTTAATTGTGGGCTTCGTACCTTCGGGAGGGCAACCCTAGCCTTGCTGGCACTCTACCAGCAAGGGTCTTGATCCATCACCTCCCCTTAGCATCATTTAATCACCCCGAGCTCGTGTGTGTGCGACGACGAATTGACCCGATCTGCCAACTGAATTGCTATGTGGTTGTGATTGCGGAATAGGTCCTAAGTTTCTGTTTGCTTGCTGCATAACCCATGGTTGTTTCACATCAGTTGGTATCAGAGCAAGTTCTAGACTTGTCTCTACTAAGTCTTGTCCTAGGGCACATTGCATTAAGGTCATCCGAGCATCCAAACCATGTATCTCACCAGGCACCCCGATGACTACTTCATTATCGGGCCGGAGTTGCCCCGCTTCGATGGGTCCCGAAACCCTCACACATATAGGAAGTGGGAGACCTCCATGGATAGATACTTCCACCACTACTACATGACCGAGGAAAGAAAAGTGCGCATCGCCGAGACGACCCTTGGTCCCTTCGGCGAGATAGAATGGAGAAAGCTTGAGATTCGAAGGGGGATTGAGAGACGAGCCCATTCACTCATGGGAAGAGATGAAGGTAGAACTTAGGAAGATCCTCATTCCAAAACCTTCCCACTCTTCCAACTCAAGCACCCATAGCCCAATGAGCACTCCCACTCCCCCTTTCCCTCCCCGTCAACCCAAAACCTCTATTAGGACCCAAACCCCACCACCCAAAGGACCCCTAGATTTATTGGAAGAGATAAGGATTGAGATCAGGAAGATCTTCACTCCCCAACCTTCCCACTCCTACCCTGAGAACCATAACCCGAGGAGCACTCCCACTCCTCCTTTCCCCACCACCCAACCCAAAATTCTCCATCAAACCCACACCCCACAAACTTCCAAAAATCTGTCTTCCACCTCTTTCCAAAAGGAACTTAAAGAGGTAACCGAAGACTATGAGGCTCCACTAGATTGGGAAGAGGAATATGAATCACAGTGTCATGGGTTAGGCCGAGAAGTTCCCCTCCCAGGTGGAAGAAGCATCATGGCTCACTCCACCCTCACCACTCAAACCCACGTGGACCCCATGTCCACCCCTCCACCTAGGCCCGTGACAGCCACCATTCCCCAATCCAAAGTTACTCACCCAACCCACCTTCCACTTCCAACTCCTATCCTACCCAAACCTAGTCCCCCGCTACTTCCACTCCCAACCCCAACCCAAGACCGGCCTCACTCACCACCCCGGGTACACCATGCATCAACCATCATCACCCCACCCCCAATAGACCTTCCCATTCCCTTGAGAGAGGAGACCACAACCATCCACATGGGAGTAGATGCTAGTCCGGAACCCATCCCCATCCTTGAGGAAACCCAAGTTCATATCTATGGTGAGGAAGAATCACAAATGTCCCCTTCACATAGCTTGGACCCCCAAGAGCCACAAGCCTTCACAAGTAGCACCGTAATCATAGAGGGGCCCCTAGCTAGATGGCTAAAAGAGAGACCACTTCACCCCATCGTGTCCTATGTTTACCCACCCATGGAGCAAAACCTTCCCATTGTACCCTTATCCATGTATCACACCATAATCCAATCATCCTATCAAGTGGAAACATTAGGGGATCTTCTTAAGGGTATAGTTTGGCAAATGGAGCTAACTAGCATAATGTCTACAATAACCGACCGACCTAGGAGCCTTGACCTCCTACACCTATGTGTCGGATCAATCTCCTCCATTTACACTGTGGGTTGCTACACTAGTGACCTTCTTTTACTCCTCCCTACACCCGACGGGCCCGATGCTATTCACAAACTAGAGTTGCTTGTCTCGGGTAGAACATCTAGTCCTCCATTCATAGCCGACCATCCCACCAAAAACTTTGGCCCGGTCATATTACCTGGGGAGGAGAGTCCGCCATCCAATGGTTATGAGGACCATAAGGACCTAGAGTTCCTCTCCTTAGGTGACCCTTACCATGACCCTTCGACCCCTTCCTATGCCCCCCCACCTTACTCTCCGCCAACCTTTTCCCACCCCAACCGACCTTATTAGACCAAACCCACTCCATTTTTCTTGACCCCTTTGACCCCTATGAGTGGAAACTCCCACACCAAGCCATATGCATAGGAGGAACCATTTGGATGAAAATACATGTGCCACTACATTGTGCATCATTTGGTAGGGCTACTAAGCCTAGTCATGTCATACATGTCACGCACACTTTTAGCCCAATGCATGACTGAATCACATTTGGATGTGCTGGTCCTCCCTCATTCATCATTGATCATATGCATGTTTGGAGCATCTACGGGTGTCCAGGTCCCCCGGCATTCATCACCACCTTATGTAATAGGTTCTCCTACAGATACCAGGACCCTCCCACTATTGTTATGAAGACTAGGTATGATAGGGCCACTAGTGGATGTCCCGGTCCTCCTAGGTTCATCAAAGTCCACGTGACACCATTGCATGTTAGGTCCACATTTGGTTGTCCGGGCCCTCCCTTCATCGCTAAAGGATCATTCACAACTCTGCATGGTAACATCTGCAAACACACCAACAAAAGCAATAAGGTGTATAAGAAATCGGCCGATTCCCACCGACGCCACCAAGAGTTTCGCGTGGGTGACTTTGTGATGGTGAGCACTGAGATACCTTTCCCTGGGAATGTCTCAAAACTGAGGTCGCGTGGATCAGGCCCCTTCCAGGTTCTGAGGAGGATCGGCACAAATGCCTACGTGTTGGACCTCCCCGAGGAGTACGAAGTAAGCCCACATTCATTGTGGCTGACTTGGTGCCATACAGGGGTCCCACGGTGACACCTAGTGAGAATATTGAGCATGTTCCACTTCTTGAGAGAGTCACCACCCATAAGAGAGTTCCACCAACCCAGAGGGGCCAACGTGAGCAATTGGAGCAGATATTGAATGAACAGGTTACGACCATCTGGAGCAGAGGGATGGGCACTACCTCGCTTGGTGGAAAGGACCGGCTACCTTTGGTGGACTTGAGAGCAACCTCACTGTGGCTTCCTCCGCATACGATGGATCTTTACTCGACAGAGTCGAGTTCTCTGCACCCCGGGAGTATGATGGGGACATCGCTTACCACTTCCCACTTCTCCACGGGTCCGGATGATTGCCATTATGTTCAGCTTGATTTCCTAAGTTCAGCTATGTATTTTTATATCTTTCTTGAGTCATTTTGATGTAATTTCCCCTTTGTTTTGAGTCATGTCCCTAGGTCATCATGCTATTTACCTATGTTTGTTAGGCTAGGGGGTCATATGGGCCCAATTAAATGGGCCTAGCCCATGGGCGCCCTCTTCCTTCCCCACCCCCTTGCTTATTTGCTTTTAGCACTTTCTCCAGGGACTTTTTGTAAATGTTAGGATTCCTATAAATAGGACCCCAACTCCACTTGAGTTCAGTAATGAAAGTTTGAATGAATTTTGAGCATTAGTGCACCTCTCTCTCTCTCTAGCTCTCTCTCTCTCTCCTCTTCTCTCTTTCTCTAAAGGGGGCGACCCTTTCTCTCTCCTCTCCCCTCTCTCTCTATAGGTCGACCAGCTCTCTCTCTCCTCCCCTTGCCACCTCATCCTCCACATCAGCCCTCCCCACCCTTTCACCTTCCCAAGGCCATTAACCCCCATTTACTCCCACCACTCCCCAAGCAACCCTCCCCCTTCCCCATACAACCTTCCATCTTCCCAAGAGGAATCCCCACTTCCCAAGCAACTCTTCCCCTCCCCAAGGCAGCTCCTCCCCTTCCCTAGGCTTCCATTAAACACCTCCATTAACCCTCCATTCAAATCAAAGGAGCATCCCCCCATTCCCTAGGCCATTTTTGCGCCCCCACCTCCTCCTAGCTAGACCCCTCCTCCTAGCTAGACCTCTAGCGCATCCACCCTCTCCCCTGCTGGCTCCGCCCCTACCATCCTCCCTCACCTCCCCTTGCCACCTCTCAACCATTCCCACCACCGAAGCAACCTCATCCCCTTCCCCTTCACCAAAGGAACCACCCCTCCACCCATTCTCTCTTCAATTTGTGTCTGCAGCCACGACCTGCAGATCAGCATCCTGTTGCAGTGCCGCCCACGACCTCATCTCGGAACTCCTGGGGGCGTGGCCTATATCGAAAGAAAGGTCTACGAGTCTTCTTCCAAAGCGAGGTAGAATCATCTCATTCCGATGTCGCTACAGTTCGTGGTGCCCCATTCTTCCCTGGCTACACTGGGCTCCCTCTGCAGAGTACCTGAACCCGGTTCGACGCTACACCACGCCAAACAGCAGAAGATTCAGACCACAAGCCCTTCAACAAACGTCTTCCTCCTCTAGTCCTCTACCATAAGCAAGAAGCAGAACTGCATTCGGAATCCGGAGGCCAGAGTTCTCTTTTTTCTCCCTCGGCTGGTCGGGTCTGCCTCCCACAGTCTGCAGCGACCAACCTCCACTCTTCGGAGTCTCCCCGTCCACTCCGGCATCAGACAGCTTCCCCGTCAGTTTTTCTGCGAAGAGAGCTCGTCCACGGTTCCAGAAACTCTGGAGGTTCATGATTTGGAGTCCAGGAGCGGTCGGGGCAATCTCTGCAAATTTCTGTCAGAAAGAGGAAGCTACTACGTCTAGATTCAGTCACTCTGTTCGAAGCTCTTCCCGGACAAGCACCTTCTTCAGAAGAATTCAGAAAAATTCTGAGGCTTCCCCGTTCCAGTTACAATGCGTTTGCCACTGGTCTCGTCATCAGCAAAATTCCAGAACGAGATCTACGACCTTGACATCGACTATCAGTCAGCATTCGTAGACAGCCGGCAGATTCGGCGTCGGCTTCTCCGCCCGCTTTTCGGTGAATCTCCCCTCCCCGCCTGGCCGGCTCACCGCCCCTCCCTGCGTGGAGGTAGTGTTTGCATGTAATACAAATCATCACCACCCCAAGTCCACCCTCCTGCGTGAGGCGTAGTGAATGTTATTATTAAACAGGGATCAAGCTACACCGGCGCAGTGTGCGGGAAACCCACACTTCCCCGCTCGCCCTCGTCTCCAAACGGGGTTGGTTTCTTCAAACCAACCAGGTGAGCTCTAACCTTTGCTCCATTTCCTTCTGGTGCTTGTTCATTTAATATCCGTAGAATCCGCTCCGTTGAGCAAGCGAGAGAGTGTCCGACCCCACGTGCTTCACTTACGAGCGGTCACCGTGGAGTGTGTGAGAGAGGGACCTAGTGCTCCAAGTGGCACCCGGCCAGCCCCTTAATTGTGGGCTTCGTACCTTCGGGAGGGCAACCCTAGCCTTGCTGGCACTCTACCAGCAAGGGTCTTGATCCATCACCTCCCCTTAGCATCATTTAGTCACCCCGGGCTCGTGTGTGTGCGACGGCGAATTGGCCCGATCTGCCAACTGAATTGCTATGTGGTTGTGATTGCGGAATAGGTCCTAAGTTTCTGTTTGCTTGCTGCATACCCCGTGGTCGTTTCACATCATGCACTAACCTTAGCAAGTAGCATCGACCTGAATAGTCACTAAATAGTAGTTTTATCGACCTTGGCTTGTGCTAGCAGGAGGTGCTCCAACCTTGTGGCAGTGATGGCAAAACATGCACCGACCTTGTTGTCAACCATTAGTATAGCTTGTACTATCTGGAACTTTGACTGGCCAAATAAGACTATTGACTTTTCTCGTTGACTGTGCATTGACTTCATTGACCATGTCGACTTTTCTTGTAATCTGTGCGTAGACTTTTGATTTTAGCTGGCTTTCAACTGTTTCTTTTCAGCATTCAGACACAGTCTTCTACACATTAAAATCTGTTCTTTTCAGCATTCAGATAGACTTTTACACATGATGCAAACATAATATAAGCAATGGGACAAGTGATTGCATTGAGTTGATTAACATCGAAAGCAATGCATTAATGCAACATCAATAGTGTTTGGCATCATTAAAACATATTGATATCATGACATCATCAAAACAACATAAATGCAGCATCAACACATCTGACATCTTGCTTAGATGAGTCATAGTGTTTGGCATCATCAAAATCACAGGGGTACAATAATCTCCCCCTTTTTGATGATGGCAACACTATGAGTCATAAAATAACTTGCTGACTCATATCAAACTATTCTCCCCCTTTGACTTCATCAAAAAGGAAATAGAAAGCATGCATGAAGTGGTTGAGTCACTAGCTATTCTCCCCCTTACTAAAGGAACCGAAACTACCAGACAATGCAAATTATGTATCCTACTCCCCCTGAAAGTGTGAGATGAATTGAGATGAGGATAGGGGTATGACAAAGGACATACATGAAAATTTTTAGCAAAAATTGCAGGGACAACCAAGAGAGAATATCAAGCAGAGCATTCAGTAATCAAAGCCAGAATAATGCTGATGAGACAATCTTCCCATTTGACAAAACAGAGGAAGTTGAGTGGAAAAGCATCATCAAACATACAGATTTCAGTCGGATACCTATTGTAAAGATCAAAGATGGTATCAACAAAATCACATGATTTATAGATAAGTTCAGGTCGTGTCCAAAAAGCATCAAGAATAGTGAGTAGAATCTGAACAAAGTATGATCAATGGCAGTGAGCAGGATCTTAGCACAGAAATTTTGACTGAATTTCCAATTAATAGATAAGACAAGAAGATTTTCAATAAGATACTAATTTCATAAATCCAAGTAAAAATTTCAGACTCTTCTATTATAAGGACTTATGAATGCGTCTTAATTAACCAGCATGGTTTAAGCATGATGCATACAGAGTTTGTCAATAAAATTCAATACTCATATCTGAAACAAGTTTTAATAAAGATGAACCAATCACTCATATGACATTCTTGTTTAACCTCCTTCTATCTTGCACATTCAATTTCAATGACTCAATCGGGAGTTACACAAAGTAGTATTGGGATTAAACACTTAAGAATGTATCTGAACTTATCCTTGATTACACATTTTTTTTATTTTTATACACTCACTTTTTTTGGATATTTTCTTTTCGTTCATATACATGTTTTTCAATGAGCAATTTTGGTTAAATCAACACCTTTTTACGTGAGGCACAACACGTCTTAGGTGAAGTGACCCAGTTACTCAGTGAGATAACTATATTGCCTCTCAATGAGAGAACAGAGTTAGTAATAGATGTATCTATTTACATGAGGAGACACCTTGGTTAGAGGTAGGAATCCCCAGTTACTCAACACAACCATGTCATTGCTCTGTCAACATAATTTTTAACAAGTTTAGCAGAGTTAACTAAGGCACTTCATGACACAGTCCTTTGGACAGGTTTCTCGGTGACCAAAGTCATTGCTCTGACCATAATTTTCTTTTAAACATTTTTAGATTTTTCAGACATTTTTCAGACCACACAAATGTTTAAGAACAATACTTACTACATGTATCTCAGCCAAAGTATGCCATGGTTTTAAAATTTTCAGATTTCAGAAGGTTTTATTTGATATAACATGAATCAACTAGTTAAAGTTTGTTAAAAGAATTGATTTAGATATTTTCAAGATGTTCATATCTAAACTCTAGAAATACATGAAACTTAAACCACCTGAACCTTTCAGACATTCATAAATCCACATAATAGAAGATTCCTTATTGATAAGGTTTTTAGATTTATGATTAAGGTACATAGATTGAAATCTTCTCAAATGATACTCAAGACAAGAATTTCTAAAGCAGCCAATTTCAACAGAAGCATCAGCAAGATCATGCATTAAATGGGAGGCTCAAAATAACAGCAGAACATCAAGTGAAGCTCCCCCTCAGCAGATGTAGGGGCAAAATACAATCAAATTCAGTTTCATGAAGGGGATGAGTTCAAGGATCTGAGATGAAATGTACTACACAAGCAGCACAAACATCAGTCAAACAAGTCATATCCAAGAGAGGAGCTCAACCTGAAGATCGGAGCTTCGGTTGACCGAAGAGAGCAAGACAGAGATGGAACAGAAAAATATTATGCTCCCCCAAAATGTATGCATGAGCTTTCCAGAGAAATCTATCTGAATCAGTAAGTGACATGCATGAATGCAGACGGTGATCAAACTTTATTATGCATATGCATTGACTCCTCCTAACTAAATGCATTGAGCCATCAAATATGACATGAAAACCATACTAGAGACTTAATCTAAACCAATATGCATGAAAACACTAAATCGCCTTGTCTGACTCCCCCTATTTACATGCCATATGTGACAACACAGTATGCAACATGTGCAATGACAACTTGTGCAGGGAGTTTGATTGCATTATGCTCATGAACATCTAGACTGTCCTAAGTGCAAATTGACCTATGGTACCAGGCAGAGGACTTGGTCTAAGGACCACCTCACGCATATTAAGAACTTCAAGATAGATTACATATGTCCTTCAGTAACTCACAACTTATATACCATAGAAGTCATGCAAGATAATGTAATGCAACCCTATGTGCATCTTAAATGAATGACAGTTTGCTGAGCATATATGTATGCAGATGAACGCAATATAGAGAAAATTTTCAATGAATATATTATGACAAGTATCAATCAAATGCAATTGGTATGTGCATGCACTAACTATATCCACTTCAATTTTTCAGACTCTATCATGCAATTTATTTTCAAACCAATATCTACACAGATTATTCACAATGTGCATTGACAGACTTAAGTCCAAATGACAATCAAGTATGATGCTGGACGGGACGCGACTCGACGCCAATTTGAATGCGAACCTCAGACTCTAGGCAACCTCGTGACTATTCCCTAGCAAGGGAAGCATAAGGACGTTCGCGGTTGAGAAATCGGCAATGAGTCTGGGTGGTCTACTCACTCTCGTGCCCGGATCGAGTCACGGGACGGGTCTCGCTCTCTCTCACAGCGGTGATAAAGTTATAACGAGCTAATTATCCTATCACTTGCAGCGGCATATAGAAATATACGAAGTAAGAAAAATGCTGAGTGAGGAAGCGGAAATGATACCTCCACGCTCCAGGCGTGGGGAAGATGACCCCGGTCAAGAGTCGTACTCCCGGTACAAATAATTAACAATAATTACAGAAATGATTTTATTGCCCACTCCACACAGGGAGGTAAAGGGCTACACGAGGGCCCCAGGAGTAGGGAACTCGGGTTGACTGGCAACAAGCCGGAAGGGTTATCGGGCCGGAGGAGGGTTGCTGGTCCGACTCGGTACTGTTCCGACTCGCTAGATAGCAAGCAAACTCAGCTACTGGGACGGCGGCTTCCGGTCGACTTCTAGTTGAGGCGGTTGGCTGGGACGCCGGTGGAATCCTTCTCTTCGATCTTTAAACTCGACGGCAGCCGAATCTGAGCTGGCGTATTTTCTGAGGAATTATCTGGCGGACGGCTCTTGCCGGCTTGACTCGGAACAGATCTGCCCGCCTCCACAAAAATAATTGTTGCGCCCAGATTCGGAGGCGGTTCGAGGCGAGATCATTACTGTTGGACAGAGGACTCAAAGGACTACAACATAAATTAATTTCACAACCATCCAGTAAACGGATTGGAAATGAAAAACTTTGTGGTTTGTTGTTGGTTCTGGCTCAGAATCTAGATCACACAGGACATAATGGGATCTATCTGAAAACAAATTTTGAACCAAAGGAAAACGGTCGATCTGGACTCTGGGAATTTTATGGGTGGAAGGGGGGATGTGTGGACAACACACAAATATTTTGGGATTTTTCTGATGTGGTTTATGGGGTAGGAAAAATAAGATAACAGGGAACTATCCAGCATATCTGCTTATGGGCAGACTGTCAAGGGTGGAACTAAAAGACTGGGAAAAATAGCAAACGATGTCTGATTGACATGAAAATTTAACTGGAGATGGGGGACGATAGGGGGAACACAATCTAAAAATTTGAGGCCGATCAGATATCTGGATCTGGAGATACAACTTTTTCTTTGAGCTTCAGTTTTGCAGGTCACAGATCTGGACAGCAGAAGGAAGCTGGAGTTGTGGGGGTTCGATGGCGGCTCCGATGGCGGCGGCGGCGGCGGTGACTGAGCTTCACACCCAAAGGAGGAGATAGAACTTGGAATCCACCAAGTTTATGGCATCACACCATAGAATTCATAGCAATCCAGCTGCAAGGGGGAGAGGAAGAGAGAGGGGCGCCCAAGGCTCCAAGCAATTTCTTAAATTTTCTTCTCATTAATCTATGAAAATATGGAAAATACAAGAATTTTATATGAAATGTAAATGACCTAAACTAACCTCAGATCTAGAGTTAGGAATGGGTAATTAGAGAAGAATTTTCTCCCATGTGGTCAAATACAACAATTACAAAAAAACTAAAAAAGGGGGCAATTATTTAAATCCCACATGGGGATAAGAGAGGGGGGCGCCCCCCTCTTAGAGTCAACAAGGTAGGCTGGTCAATATTCCTCTTTGGACCATGGACCAGCCCCACATGGGCCCTAGAGAGTCTAGGTGGCCCAATGAGAGAGAGGGTGGGGGTCCCGCCAGGCCAACATGGCCTTTTTGCAAAGAAACCCACTAATTCCTAAGTACTAACCCAATGGCATATAATGCCTTACAATTGCAAACCCAATTAACTCAAGGATATAAATGTAAATAAAAAAGTTAGTGGTCTTGCTTTGATGTCCCCATCAATTCTCCCCGGGTGGGATAAACTCGACCCCGTCGAGTTAGGGGTGCGGCTGCGCATGTATCGCTCCTGCAACTCTGTCGGATGTGGACCGTGCTCTCCACCGTACCAGGTAGCGCAGGTATGCTCCACTTCTAGTAATCGTCACCTGCTCATCCCGTATATGTTCTTTATGCACACGTTGTTGTGGAGATGAAGCTAGTGGTGGACACTCCGAGGTGGGGTCACTCTCAAAGGGAGGAGATGGCTCGAAGACTCACTAGGAATCACCGTTGGGTCCCTGTCGGTGACTAGATCCGAGACATTGAGGTAGAGTTGATCCCAAATCCTTGCAAGTCTTCAATGTACACATTAGACCCGACTTGCCTCACACTCGAAAGGGATTGACACTTGCGAGCTTGCATTAGACAGACTCGTATGCAGACTCTCACAGACTGTATGAAACAAAGAGTCACACATGACCCTAGGCCATACATGACCGTAGGCAAACTTAGACACTCATAGTAATACTATGATTGATGACGAAGAGACACAAACACAGGGGACATACTAAGGAAGACTCGGTAAGGATGATGGACACCGTCTACATACACTAAGTGTAATGAAAGACTGACCTACAACTTGATGCCATGAGTCTCATGCCTCATCAACCGTCTCCGGTTTGAGAAAACTCACCCTCGGGTATGAAAGTGCGGGAGGATCAGGAGGCGGGTGACAGGAAGGTAATCCAGATGTCTAGTGTGAAGCATGACAAAAAGAAAGTACATATATTGTCTCTCGTATGCATGGCAAAAATCTAACCATACCGCGTCAACATAGGGTGTCGATAGTGCTACGGTAGTCACTAATGGCTGCGCTACCATAGGAGAGACGGGTAGAAGTGGGATGATTGACTGCATGGGGTCGGTGGATGGCACATCCACTGTGGACAAGGTGGGCGTGATAGACAGGTTCGGGATGATCGGTGGGGTTGGGGCGGCCGAAAGACCTTGGCCCTCTAGGTGTACTATGGGTTTGATCTCTAATCCCTCAACCTCAGCGAGCTACTCCTCGACCAACTCGTGGTCAGCCTCATAGCTCACTAGAATAAGCTTGGGTAGGGCATCCTCTGAATGTGTGTCCTCTAAGATAGGGGAATGTGAAGGACATTGTTCGGGAAAATGGCTACTCCCACTATAGGTGGCCACATGAGTGGGCTCCGGGTGTGGTGGCGGGCGTGAGTCCGGAGGCGGAACGGGCCGCTGGGGGTGGGTGGCTGGTGACACGGAGGTGGTCGACTGAATTCCGTCGTGGAAGATGAACTCGCCGGGTAGGTGAGATGAATGTAAGGTGCAGGTCCTCCTGTCCTGGTCAAAGATCGCTCTCCTCTCTTCTAACCAAGTTTGTCCTAAAATGATGCATGGACCAGCAAGTGTGTCGACCTTGCACCATGCTCCATCGTCATATAGGATGGGGTCGAACCTCCACTGGAACTCTACGAATGCTAAGCCACCGTTGAGAACAATCTCCCCAGTCTTAGAGAGTGACTCGACAATGTCTTGTGAGACACAATTAGATGACACCCGACGGATGAAGTCGATCTCCATATGCAACCCATTCGGTAGAATGGCAGTAGACACTATAGGGCGCTGGAATGACTCGGTTGTCGACTTTGGGGTCGGGTCAACGGGTGGTTGAATGATAGGGGAGAGCCCCAAGGGTCGGGCCATGAGAGCCTCGATTTGGGCCACCAGGGATGACCACTTGGACGCATGGTCTAGAGAACGGCCATGGGCTGGTAGGTAGTTGGACATGCAGACAACTGAGTGACACTCTAATGGACTAGACCCGACCCTATACAACAATGCAAAGTTGGAATGCAGACTCGACTACAAACGTAGACTCTAACCAATATACGGTACTTGGCAGAGTTGGGATCCGAAGATCCTCTCTCGCAAGATGCTACCTTCCCAATAGGTGTAACCTATCGTTCCGGGAACAGCTTTTGATATACCGAATAGAGGAATGACATGCAACCGAGGACAAGATGACCTAGACTTGACCGTGCTACGATAGACTACCCTAGACTCAACCCGCTCTGATACCAATTTGATGCGGGATGGGACGCGACTCGACGCCAATTTGAATGCGAACCTTGGACTCTAGGCAAACTCGCGACTCGTCCCTGTTAGGGTGCTAGGCCTGGATACAGAGGGGGGTGAATGTATCCCGCTAGAAAATATGGCCCATTTTTTAAAAACTAAAGCTCAGATATGCGGAATAAAACTAATGAGCTTTCCAAGATGAAATGATAAGGCAATCAAATGAACAAACAGTTGGATTGCAACAATGCAGCCACCTGATCAACAAGAAACGAATGCAGAGTAAAACAACCCAACCACTCTTAGAAAAATATGATGCTCAAAAATAACTCTCTAGATAATGCGACAGGCCAAACATGCACAACCTGTGAATGAGAGGTAGAAGATATGGAGCTAATGCAAGGCAAACCAATGCACAGATAATTTTTAGGTGGTTCGGTCCTCCAGACCTACATCCACCCCTCACTCCCAACCGGAGTGAGGCTCCCACTAGTAACACTAGCACATCAGACTCAGTCTGCAACAAATGCTGCCAAACAGCTTGACCAGGGGAACAACCTCCCCTCTTCCTCCCTACCGGAGGGAACCCACAAGCAGCCCCCAGCTACTTGCAACCGGAGATCAAATCTCCCTTCTCCTGACCCACCAGGAGGAATCCACAAGTAGCATCCAGCTACTTGCAACTGGAGATCAAATCTCCCTTCTCCTGAACCACCAGGAGGAATCTAATCCCCAACAGGACAATCGGAAGAATCACAACGAAATGTAAACAAAACTAAGAAAAGGAAAATACAGTAATCAGAAAACTGTAGCTATGGTAGCACAACAATGGCTCTCAACTAGAGCTAACTGGGATGGATATGATCCATGGTACTGTAGGAACAAATATTCAAGTAGCTTTGCTTCTCTTCTCACTCTGCTCGAGCTCTCTATCTCTTTCTTTCTCTCTTCTTTCTCTTATGCTTCTTCTCTTCTCTCTCTTTTCTTTTCCTTTCTTCTTCTGGATCGTGGAAGCTCTCACTCTTCCTTTGCTTTAGTCGATCACGATCAGTCTTATTCAGACAGAGGAGTCTTCCTTATATATCAGTAGCATTTAGGGAGACATGCGCTCTCCACGATTCCCGCCAAGAGGTCTCAGTCCACGTGTCAGCATCCTAGTACCTCGTCCAACCTGGGATCACGAGCCAGTCACCACGGATCACGTGCCCTTCATTAGCACGTTCAGCAACTACAGTCTGGTGGCGTCAACTCACTTGCTCCAAAAGGTTGACGCAGCCTTCAAGGGCATTCTACCAGCAAGACTTAAGTCTACTGCGTTGACTCCATCAGCCTGCTGCGTTGACGCATTGATACATTCCAGCGAGCAACCAGCCTAGCCTTTTTAACTGCTGCGTCGACGGTTCCAACCCGTGGCATTGACGCATTGATGATCCAGTGATCAAGTCTTCAGCATATGGGCGTGCTGCGTCGACGCTCTCATCATGCTGCGTTGACGCATTGCTGTTCCAGCAGCTGAAATTTGGATGGCTTTAGCCTTCTTGCGTTAAGGAGTGCGTTGACGCATTGTGCAGCTGAGTCCACCCTCTGGTCACCTTGTCGATCCATCAAGCTACTACGTCGACCCAACGAGCTGCAGCGTCGACGCTGCCAAGGTACTCCAGAAGTTGCAAGGAGATACTTGAACTGCTGCGTCCACGCTGCCAGTTGGTGGCGTTGACGCACGAACAAGTACTTCAAGCCTGTCTTGCCTTGTATATTGGCGTCTCTTAAGCCGCTGCGTCGACGCTGCTTCATAGTGGCGTTGACGCATCGAGCACCGTGCATCCTTTTGTTCCTTTTAAACATTCATTAAAACTTAAGTGTCTATATCACTTGGCTTATCGTTGTCATCATCAAAACCAGGAGTACAACAATCTCCCCCTTTTTGATGATGGTAACTCTGGACTATTTTAAGGATGAGGCACCAAACAAACGCATGGACAGGTATCTAAGATTCAAGAAGCTTCATTACATTGTATCACAGTTGTATCATTACATTGTATCACAGTTGTATCACAGATAAATCACAGGTAAACTATATGCTATCATTCATCAATGTGTTTGTCATTACAAAAAGAACTCAAGCTGCTTTAAACTCTTTTCTCCCCCTTTGACATCATCATGAAGGGGGCAATATGTGATCTGGCACAAGGCCTCAATTGAAAAATCTGGCATGACTGGAAGAGGATCCGTGAGCCCTTGGTGGTTGACTTGGAGTAGAGTGAGATCGTGGAGTGGTAGATTGATCTCTGCCTAGTAACGTGCGAATGTCTTGAGATATAGCAGCTAAGTCATGTTGCAGTGTGGTCCTCACATGTGCAATAGCAGAGGACATATCATCTTGGACATTTTTGGTGTTCTTCAGTAGATTTCCAAGAGAGTTAAGCTTGTCTGTCACAATGTCAATCTTGCCTAAAATAGCTTTGATGCATTGGGGAAGAGCATTAACAGGACCCTTGATGGTTTCAACAGTAATCCTCACATCAAAACAAAGATCAGTAATCTTGGCAAGGGATTGACAAAATGAAGATTGATTGCTGTGTATGTCGGTCACCAATGTTGATAGTTTGTCAAGTAGAGATGATAGGTTTTTCAAGATGGACCTTGTAGCTTGGTCAGATAGCATCTTGGAGAGTAAGAATTTTTGCCACTCGGATAAGATAGAGACTTCAAATTGTATAACCCGAGCAGTCAGTTTGTTAAGATGATAATTTGTAAACTCCATTAGCTTGTCCATCTTTGCATCCTGACGCTGCAGCATCATAGACATGTGAGCAAACATCTCTTCAACAGTGGCTGGTGGTGGAGCTGCATCAGAAGTTGGAAAAGGCCTCCTATAAACACCAATTTCCATTGTAGGTGTAGAGCCACTGGGTTCCCCAGTTTCCAACTGAGGGCTTGATGATCTCACAAATGTTTCTTCAACTTCATGCTCTCCTCTTGCTGAACTACCATCTGGTCTGCCTTCTCTCACCACAGGTGGAATTGGTATCTCTGTCCTGTTTACTTGACTATCATCCATAGTGACTGTTCTTGATGCCTATCCTGTCTCTGATTGAGCTGATTTCTGACTGGGAAGGATTCTAACAGCCTTACCGTCAATGACTTGGAAGCCCATAAATCTCTGAACGTAAGACATGGAATATATGTTTCCTTTGGGGATAACATGTTTCTTTTCAGTTCCAAAATCCACTCCTACCTTTTTGAAGATTGATGTGAGGTGTGCTGCATAAGGTAGTGTTCTAGAGTGGTGAAGACAAGTTCCAATTGTCTGAACTACAACATCAGTTAAAGAAATCTTAACTTCCTTTAGCATGCAGTACAACAGGAATCGCTGCATATCTGTGACTCTTTCTCTACCACTGCTTTGAGGTGTGATGATAGACGTGCATATGTGATGAAGTAGTCTGATAGATGGTATAAATCTATTAGCTTTCAGACTGGACAGGTATGTCTGTTTCACGTCAGAGGGGTCTTTGGTTAACCTAGTCAAAACAGCAAACGCCTCATGTTCATCTAGCTCATACGAATGAAGCTTTGCTCCTCCCATTGGTATTTTCCAAACTCGAGCAAGTAGGGCACTAGTTAACTCAAAATGAACATTTCTAACAGTGGAGGACAATTTGGGAATCTTCGGTTCATATTTCAAATTCTGATAAAATTCCCTAACGAGTGTAGGATATTAAACAGTATGCTTCGTCACAAACTTCCACCAGCCTTGAAATTCTAATGCAGGCCGTACCTCAGGAAATGCAGTCAGTAGCTCTTCATCGGAACTTACAATGTACCTGGGGATAAGAACCTTGACAGGTTCTTCTATATTGATGACAACAGAAGACCTGGATTTCTTCTTCCCCGTTATACCAGAAGAGGTGCGTGGTTCAGCTGAAATCAATTTTGAGGACTTTCTTCTCTTGACCGGCGGACTAGGGCTCCGAGGACGTCTCTCCTTCTCCTTTCCTTTGTGCTTCCTAGAAATAGCTGTAGATGGTGTCGCTTCTGGAGGGTTGGCCACTGGAGCATCAGGCGCATCCTTTGTGAGTGAGTCCATCGTCAACTGTGTCGCACTCGAATCCCTCAAGTTCTACTCCATCAACAGCTTTCCCGACTGAGCACCCTTGTCGAAGATGATCGGAACCAAGAAATGGTGTGGGAGGGTGTTTGGAGAACACGGAAGGTAAGCCGTCCAAGGGTTTCAAACAGAGTGGAGACGAGTGGCGGTCAAGCTACTCTTTTAAAGAGACTACGAAGACCCTTTTAGTGAACGGTTCAGCCGGTTCAAGTCGGTGAACCGGGTTGAAAAAAGTTGCATTAGAGGCAATGCGTGGACGCCAAGGGACATTGCGTCTACGCAGTGAGGCATATGTGAGTAGAAAACACAAGACAAGTAGTCAGAAAGACACAAGGCGTGGACGCCAAGGGACATTGCGTCTACGCAGTGAGGCTGATGTGAACAGTAGAAGCAAGACAAGTAGCCAGAGGGACATCCGTTCAAGGGATTTTCTTAAGGTACTAAGATAGTGAGATAATCAGGCTTATATTCAAGGAATTTTGAGTGTTGCGGATCGAGTTCCCATGAGAGAGATGAAAGTAAATAGGCTCTAATTCATTTTAATGATAAAGAGAAGAGATAATCTTAAAACATTGAATTAGAGGCCATGAACCACTAAAGCCACCTGCCTGGAGAAAAAATAGAACTCTTTTCACACTAGAACCATTTTCATTTCTGTCCCTTATAACTTTCAATTTTAAGAAGCCTTTCAGATAGAGAGAAATTTAACTGGCATTGAAGATAGACTCAGTTGAATAAGGAGCATCAGATCGACCAAACTCACATGTTTTAATTGTTTTCACATTTTCAGCATTTTCAACATCTTTGTACATTTTCATTTGCAGTCAAGTATTGCTAGCATTTTGACACGGGTACACATGTTTATCAGACACCCGAGTCCCTGGTTACTCAGCATAGCAAACTATTCTGCATTAACTAACCAGAGGTGGCAACTGACTTCATGACATGCCAATCAGCACTTCAAGTGCTTGAAGGTAGTTTCTCAGTTGATAGTTACCATTGCTCTAGAATGATTTATTTTTCTCTTGAAGACAGAGATAGTAGCGCACCTCATGATTTGCTCTTCAGCACTTCTTTGGTGCATAGGGCTAATTTCTCAGTGAACACCTACCATTGCTCTGCATTATATTACATGTGAATAGATTGCATCTTTAGCGTTTATAAACAATTTCTGAGTTCATCATCAATACAATTATTAAATTCCTCTACACACATTGGTTTCTTTACTTTTGAACAATAAGGATCGAGAGATGATGAGGTCCTGGTTTTATTAAATTGTTCAGCTTTTGCTCCATACATAGTGCCTAAATGGGTTCAAAAGTTCTTGAATTCAAACATCATAAGAATAATGGATCTCCTATCATTAACATATCATAGAGCAATTTAGAAAATATCTCATATTTCACAGGAATTATCATTGTAACTCCCCCTGAATTTAAGACATCATCTACATATCTCAGTGCTCTAGAGATTTTTCCCATACACGGATGTCAAGGAAGCTTTATTGTGGGATAAGAATGAAAAGGACAAGATATATGGACAGAGCAAGTTGATGTGAGAAGGAAGTTTCCAAAAGAGGAAGATGTAACCCTGAGATTCCAATAAGGCACAGCTGCGTTAACTCACCCTCTTCACTGCGTCAACTCACTCCACCAGCCACAGACACTCCACATCAAGGTTCTCAAAGAGTAAGCTGTCTGGTGCGTTAACTCTATTTCCACACTGAGTTAACTCAGTCCTCCAACCAGCAGTAACAGCTCTTTACTTTATTTAGCATTTTGTCACCAAGAATTTTATCTTAAGCTAACTCCCCCTTACATCATGCAATGTTTGCCATGAAAACTGAATCTATGAAATTGTGATACATGCACATTCAGACTGCCCTAATAAGCAAAGTGACCATGGTACTAGGCGGAGCACTTGGTCTAAAAGACCACTTCACACATAGTAAGAACCTCCAGATAGATCTCCCTGCCTTTTGGTAGCTTACCATTTAATATACCACAGAGGTCAATCATAATAATTCAACATGCAGTTCTGATTTCCAATCAATTCTCAATCTGAATTATGCACTGATATCTCAACATGTGCTCATGAGAAACAAGGCAGATTTTTAAATGTGAGCATGCATGCATGGATCAATTTTCAGCTTTTCAGATTTTTCAGAGTGCAAGTTTATTCTCTTTTCATTGTCTAAATAGACAATTAAGTATGAGCATTGAGAGACATGAATGTTCATAGTGTTCAATAGATGACAAGTGTGAAAGAACACATCAAACAAGATATGTAGTGAATTTCATTATAGGAAATGCAGAGAATTTACCTGAAAATTTCAGTCCTAGGGGTTTTCTTCTTGAGTGCCTTGGTTTATTACCCCTCTTTATTCTTCAGCTTCCAAGGCACACCTGCAGGTAAGCAAACTATTTTGCACAGATAGGCAGCCAAGAAGTCTTGGGTCCTGACATGACAGTATTACTCCTAGCAGGTTTTCTCAGCACATTTCTAGCAGCATGGTCATCAGATTTCATCAAGTAGCAATTGTTCATTGAATGACAAAATTATCTACAGTAATGGCATGAATTAGCAGATTTTAAATTCTTTTTATGCACATTACTGTTGTCATGAAATTTATTGACAGAGAAAAAAGTTTGTTTACTGAAGCCGGCCAGCCAACATTCAGCAACTCTATGACCTAGCTTCCCACAGTGATAGCATGCAAAAGACTTTTTGCTTATGGCAGGGAATTTATCAGTTTTAGAATTGAATTTACTACCCTGAGCATGCCAGCATTCAATGGTCCTATGGCCTGTCTTCCCACAGTTGACACATGCAGAATATTTTCTATTTGCATCAATTTTATTCCTATCAACATCATTACAGTTTGCAGGGGATTTAGCATGATGTGAGAAAGACATTTTCTTACCACCTTTAAACCAGCATTGTGCAATGCTGTGTCCTAGTTTGCCACAGTGCAGACATTCAACTTTCTTTTTCTGGAATGAAGATTTTTTATCATGAAGTTTCTCAGCATTAATTATTTCAGCATTCAAATCATCTAATTCTTTTAATTCACACTCATGCATCAAATGACCAATTCTATGGCAGTAATAACATGACATTTTCTTATTCTGAACCTCATGATTTCTGACATGAGTTTCCCTAACATGCATTTCACTGGCATTCATGTCGTCTTTTCCTTTCAGTTTGCATTCATGCATTTGATGACCAGCTTTATGACAATTAAGGCATGACATGAGTTTCCTATTAGCATGAGGTTTAAAAACAGGATGCATGTAAGTAGTAGAAGCCATTTTTTTCTTTCCCTTTTGTTTTTCAGTTGGCATCAAAATTCTTTGAGCAGCAAATTGAAACACTGAAGGATTGGCTGAACTAGCAGAGGCAACATTTGGAACAGCTGAAGTTTGAATCTTATTTTCAAAATTCTTTTTCTTGGTTGGATTATAGCCCAATCCTTCTTTTTGAAAATTGACTTTAACACCTAGCAGTTTATCTAGATTTTCTTGACCATGAACAAATTTGGACAAGGAATTTTTTAAGTCATGAATTTCATTTTCCAAGGAGGTGATTTGTAACTCATAGCTGGCAATTTCTTGCTCATTGCAATTCACACATTCAGTTAACACCTTGTTAGCAGTTTTATATTTTTCAATTTCTTGTTCCAGATTGCTCAATTTTTCAGGAGTTTCAACACAAACCATTTTTCCTTTTTCTAAGGTTAGAAGTCTCTCAGACATTGCACTGTTTAACAGGTTCAATTTTTCAATTTCTTCTTTGAGCTTATCATTTTGAACCAATTCATTTATTAGAAGCTGGTCTTCTGAATTGACTTCATACTTTCTTCCATTTTCAGTTTTTTTCATTTCTCTTTGTTGTGTTTCACACTCTTTCTGTAATTCTATGTTTACAGATTTTATGGCATTCATTTTTTCAATCAGTAAATCATTCTCTTGTTTGAGTTTCTCAAATTCTTTATCATTTCCTTTAGCAGATTGTTTTAGAGAGTCATTTTCAGATTTTAGCTTGCTTAGTTCTGAGTTAACAGAATCCTGATTCTTTTTCCTTAGCAATTTAACTTGACTCTCAAGCTCACGAATTTCAGATATAGAATCATCATTTGTTTGTTTCAATTTTAAACAATTTTGACATGAAGAGGAATTTACACTGTTTAACCTAATACCCTTTTTCAGTTTCTTATGTTCCCTTTTTAATTTTTCATATAGCCCCAACAAGTCAGCATAAGTATTTTCCCAATCATCTGAAGTGTAGTTTTCAAAGGGATTTACCTCATTATCATCATCATCTTCATCCTGACTGTTGCCTTGATTATATCTGTCTGCCATCATGCAGCTGTCCTCATTTGCCCTGTGAATTTTCTTCAGCATATCCAAGATGTCTTTAGCGGACCTGCAATCATGAAAGCAAGACCATAGAGCTCTGTCAGTAGCTGCTTTCATCAGATTAAAGGCTTCCTGATTTTCTCCGTCCTTTGATCTGTGTCTGTTGGTCCATTTGGACACTTTCGTAGGTAAGGTGTGAGGACCTTGTGAAATTAATTTCCACAGATCAGGATTAACAACATTAACATAAACATGGAGAGCAGTGTGCCACTGATTAAAATCAGAACCACTAAAGACGGGTGGAGGAGCCATTGAAACAAATATAAGGTAGATTCAATGCAACATGAATAATGATGCACTAGAAACAAATTAGCACCTAAGACGGCAAGATCGGATCTGCAGGTCGCGAGACCTTCTAAGCAGACACCTCTCTGATATCAATTGTTAGGGTGCTAGGCCTGGATACAGAGGGGGGTGAATGTATCCCGCTAGAAAATATGGCCCATTTTTAAAAAACTAAAGCTCAGATATGCGGAATAAAACTAATGAGCTTTCCAAGATGAAATGATAAGGCAATCAAATGAACAAACAGTTGGACTGCAACAATGCAGCCACCTGATCAACCAGAAATGAATGCAGAGTAAAACAACCCAACCACTCTTAGCAGAATATGATGCTCAAAAATAACTCTCTAGATAATGCGACAGGCCAAACATGCACAACCTGTGAATGCGAGGTAGAAGATATGGAGCTAATGCAAGGCAAACCACTGCACAGATAATTTTTAGGTGGTTCGGTCCTCCAGACCTACATCCACCCCTCACTCCCAACCGGAGTGAGGCTTCCACTAGTAACACTAGCACAGCAGATTCAGTCTGCAACAAATGCTGCCAAATAGCATGACCAGGGGAACAACCTCCCCTCTTCCTCCCTACCGGAGGGAACCCACAAGCAGCCCCCAACTACTTACAACCGGAGATCAAATCTCCCTTCTCCTGACCCAACAGGAGGAATCCACAAGTAGCATCCAGCTACTTGCAACCGGAGATCAAATCTCCCTTCTCCTGACCCGCCAGGATGAATCCAATCCCCAACAGGACAATCGGAAGAATCACAAGGAAATGTAAACGAAACTAAGAAAAGGAAAATACAGTAATCAGAAAACTGTAGCTATGGTAGCACAACAGTGGCTCTCAACTAGAGCTAACTGGGATGGATATGATTCACGGTACTGCAGGAACAAATATTCAAGTAGCTTTGCTTCTCTTCTCACTCTGCTCGAGCTCTCTATCTCTTTCTTTCTCTCTTCTTTCTCTTATGCTTCTTCTCTTCTCTCTCTTTTCTTTTCCTTTCTTCTTCTGGATCGTGGAAGCTCTCACTCTTCCTCTGCTTTAGTCGATCACGATCAGTCTTATTCAGACAGAGGAGTCTTCCTTATATATCAGCAGCATTTAGGGTGACATGCGCTCTCCACGATTCCCGCCAAGAGGTCTCAGTCCACGTGTCAGCATCCTAGTACCTCGTCCAACCTGGGATCACGAGCCAGTCACCACGGATCACGTGCCCTTCATTAGCACGTTCAGCAACTACAGTCTGGTGGCGTCAACTCACTTGCTCCAAAAGGTTGATGCAGCCTTCAAGGGCATTGTACCAGCAAGACTTAAGTCTGCTGCGTTGACTCCATCAGCCTGCTGCGTTGACGCATTGATACATTTCAGCGAGCAACCAGCCTAGCCTTTTTAACTACTGCGTCGATGCTTCCAACCCGTGGCGTTGACGCATTGATGATCCAGTGATCAAGTCTTCAGCAGATGGGCGTGCTGCGTCGACGCTCTCATCATGCTGCGTTGACGCATTGCTGTTCCAGCAGCTGAAATTTGGATGGCTTCAGCCTTCTTGCGTTAAGGAGTGCGTTGACGCATTGTGCAGCTGAGTCCACCCTCTGGTCACCTTGTCGATCCATCAAGCTGCTGCGTCGACCCAACGAGCTGCAGCGTCGACACTGCCAAGGTACTCCAGAGGTTGCAAGGAGATACTTGAACTGCTGCGTCCACGCTGCCAGTTGGTGGCGTTGACGCACGAACAAGTACTTCAAGCCTGTCTTGCCTTGTATATTGGCGTCTCTTAAGCCGCTGCGTCGACGCTGCTTCATAGTGGCGTTGACGCATCGAGCACCCTGCATCCTTTTGTTCCTGTTAAACATTCATTAAAACTTAAGTGTCTATATGACTTGGCTTATCGTTGTCATCATAAAAACCAGGAGTACAACAGTCCCTAGCGAGGGAAGCGTGCGGACGTGCGCGGTTGAGAAATCGGCAATGAGTGGGTGGTCTACTCACTCTCGTGCTCGGATCGAGTCACGGGACGGGTCTCGCTCTCTCTCACAGCGGTGATAAAGTTATAACAAGCTAATTATCCTATCACTTGCAACGGCATATAGAAATATACGAAGTAAGTAAAATGTCGAGTGAGGAAGCGGAAACGATACCTCCACGCTCCGGGTGTGGGGAAGACGACCCCGGTCGAGACTCGTACTCCCGGTACAAATAATTAACAATAATTACATAAATGATTTTATTACCCACTCTACACAAGGAGGTAAAGGGCTAAACGTGGGCCCCGAGAGTAGCAAACTCGAGTTAACGGGTAGCAAGCCGGAAGGGTTATCGGGCCAGAGGCCGGCTACTGGTCTGACTAGATACTGTTTTGACTCGATGGACAGCAAGCGAACTCGGGTGCTGGGACAGCGGCTTTCGGTCAACTTCTGGTCGAGGTGGTTGGCTAGGACGTGTTGACAGCTAAAATATGAACAAAGATAAAGATGGGACCAGACCAGCAACGAAGACTGGAAGATGCCTACGAAGTCAGGATTGAGGGAGGATCCTCACCACCAACTAATTGCCCAGCTAGGACCATCTCAGGCCTGGCTGATGTCCGGTGTTATCGTCATCATTCAGATGGCAATACTGATAAAACCCCAGTTTGTTCACTGATGGAACCTCGAGATGATCTCAACAAAGCTGTGTCACTACTAAAGGGGCCTATTTCGGTTCTGATAAAAGTCAATACAAAATAACTAAGAGAAGCCAAGGCAATTATGCGGCCTAAAAGCACTAAATGGGCCGGCCGATTGGGCTTCTGACCATGGCGCCGGGAACCTCAACGAAGGGCCGCTGGACGCGCCGAGAGCCTGAAGGAAGGCGCGCCGGGAACTTCTCCCATGGATACAGGCGCAGAGATCCCTTTTGCAAGGCAAGGGTTCTATAAAACCCATTGCTTCTCCCACAAGAAAGAGGGCGGACAGACAGAAAAGAAGAAAAGAAAGAGGCAAAGAAAAAAGAGCGAAGAGATATCCAGAAAGAAAAGAGATAGGAAAAGAGAGGGAGAGAGTCTCCGTCGAAAGGGGGAAGCAGAAGAAAGAAGGAAGAGAGGCTCCAGGTGGGCTGATAGGGGGAGGGAGAGGAGTCAATGCTCCACCCTCCCCCATGGTTTTATTTTCTTCTTCATGTAATCCTGCCGAGTTTATCTCGATTTTCTTTTGAATGTAACCGGGATATCCCGATGTATATTCATCTCCCTCTCCCTCACTCCCTCCTTGTGGTCGGTGTTGGAATGATGTTATGAAATGAAATACTACCATGGCCCATTTGGGTGTCGATTGATTGAGATATCTGCTCTATGTCTTTCTATGTATATCTTTCATCAGGAATTTTCGATAGTTTAGACGCTCCCGATTTCAGGATCTTTCTACGACTATGTTCCTCGAAGAGGGATGAGGATAGAACCCCCACCCCTATCTAATGGGTGATTGGGCTCTATTTCCTTCTCCCCTCCTATCTCAATGGCAGATTCTCCCCATATAGTTCGAGTTTCCCTTCGAGCCCTTCATGCAGTTCAGGAACCAGAGACATCAATCTCTTGGTTCCCTGAACTGCCGAGCTCTGATAAACGATAATATCGATCCCTAGGTCCTCCATTCTAAGCCTTGAATGCTTAGGGCCTGGAGTCTCGGTGCTGAAAGTCCCTCTGCCTGTAGATTTTCAATGCCATTGGGTTCATGCAGGGGATCAGAGGCAGTCATCTCTTGATCCCCCAGACGGCTGACGGCAAACAGAGAAGGATTCTCAGGGTTCAGATGATGATCTCTTTCCTCCTCCTGCTGATCTGGCCTCTCGGCTCCCTTGGCATCCCCCTAGCAGTAGCATCTATGAAACCCCCTTCTGCATTCCTGATCCTGCATCAATCCGAGCCAGGAATCTCATAAAACCCCCAAACAGAGCATCGTTTTTGAGCCGTGAAACCCTTACCCTTGCACCTTCTCGGTGTGCCAATTTCCACGCCGAGAGCCGAACTGCCGAGAGGCCTTCCTCTTCTTTCTTCTATAAACCGATGAAAACCCTTCGTGCAAACCTCCTAGTCGATGGCTTCCCGGCGCCACCTTCCCGGCGCGGTAATGGGCGCGCCGAGAAGACCCCTGGCCGAGAGCCCCCCTTCTTTGGCTGACCAAAACCCTAGCCGAGAACCCCCTTCCTGGCCGATCAAATCCCTGGCCGAGAACCCCTTTGGCCGATCAAACCCCTGGCCGAGACCCTCTTCAAGCCAATAAAACCTACGCCGAGACCCCCTTGGCCAACCACTAAAACCATGCCGAGAGCTTCTCTTTTGGCCAAATAAAACCATGCCGAGAGCCATCTTCTTTCCAATAAAACCACGCCGATACCCCTGCTTTGGCCAATGAAACCCAGTCCGAGGCCCTCCTCTGCATTGTCATCCTTCGACCCTTTTGATTCCCTATACATCCATCTAGGGGATGCTCAGAGATCATCATATGTGCCCTGAGGTGGTACAATAATGGGGAAGACCTCCCCTACATTCCTATGTCCCGAATTTGATTCACATGCAACCCCGCGGGTTCGATGGACCTTGTCTTTACAAGGGTTTCGTCGGTCTCCGAGAAGGGGAATAGTGACCGATGCTAGAGGCATGTACAGTCTCCTTGAGCCTTAGTGCTTCCTCACCTTTCGGCTTTCATCCCGGCACTCCGTGGATGTCAGCCTATATCATCCTCTGGCAAATGTTCGATCCAGGGGAGGTGCTGCCAAAATTCTCTCAGGAAGATGAAAGTTGACATCAGGTTTTACCCCTGGGACTTTGCACGCTGAGGACCATTCAAAACTATCTCGGCGCCACAAAATGAATAGCTCTCGGCGCCAACTTTCTTGCGCCGAGAACCCCATCTCCTGGGCACGCCGGGAAGCCCCTGGCTTCTTTGCCACCGCGCCGAGAAACCCCCCCCTTTGGCCTCTTGCGCGTCGAGAAGCCCACAGCTATGGCCATTTGGCCCTTGCGCCGAGAAGCCTGCGCCGGGAACCCCTCGGCCTCCTTGCCTTCGCGTCAGGGAACCTATGCACACTTGAACTGCACCGATAACCTGCCCAAGTTTTACTACGGAGTCTTCAATCCAAATTTTGTTCCGGGGGCGCTGCCCCCGAAAACCCCCGCAAGGGGCGCTGCCCCCTTGACCCCCGCGACCTGACCGCGCAGGTCGATCTGCGTGCGAGGGCGCAACATTGAGCGTTCGTTCACTTTCCGTCGTCCCGCATCGGGTTCATGAATAACCCCTTTAGCTCGGGAGGGCTCTGCCACTGCATGAGTTCCACTGGCTTCTATAGGGAATACCAAACATTGCCCCATGGCAAATATGCGATTCGGGAAGTTCAACACTTCTCTCTCTCTTGGCTTTCATCCCGGCACTCCATGGGTGACAGCCTATTTCCCCCTGGGCATAACCCAAATAAAGGGAAGATGCTGTCGAAATATTGATCGATGTTTTAAACCTCATCACGGTCGCGGCTCGGGCTACCTGTGATTGAGATCCTCCTTCCCCCCTTAACCCCGGGCTTTGAACCGCGGACTTAGCGATATCATCTGTTTCTACAGTTGGTGTCATTATCTTGCCCGCCTTCCTGGCTTCGGTATGAAGTTCCATTTCCGCACATGAATATACGTTTGCCTCTCGAGGCCTCCTACTTTTAGCGTTTAATCAAGGGCTGTCCTTCCTTGGAAGGACGTAATTAACGTCATAACGTTCATGGTATGACGGACTTCGGGTCCTGACTCGGACTTCACAATCGACTGACCATGTCAGATCGAGCGCACAATAAAATTGTCACTTCGGTGACTGGCACGCCAATAAATAAATAAGAGAATAAATAAATAAATAAACTAAATAAAATTAAATATGTCAAACAGGACGCCGATGGAATCCTTCTCTTTGATCTCTGAACTCGACGGCAGCTGAATCTAAGCCGGCGTATTTTTTGAGGAATTATCTGGCGGATGGCTCTTGTTGGCTAGACTCGGAATAGATCTGCACGCCTCCACAAAAATAATTGTTACGCCCAGATCAGGAGGCGGATCGAGGCGAGATCAGTGCTGTTGGACAGAGGACTCAAAGGAATACAACATAAATTAATTTCACAACCATCCAGTAAACGGATTGGAAATGAAAAACTCTGTGGTTTGTTGTTGGTTTTGGCTCAGAATATAGATCACACAAGACATAATGGGATCTATCTGAAAACAAATTTTGAACCAAAGGAAAACGGTCGATCTAGACTCTGGGAATTTTATGGGTGGAAGGGGGGGATGTGTGGACAACACACAAATATTTTGGGATTTTTCTGATGTGGTTTATGGGGTAGGAAAAATAAGATAACATGGAACTATACATCAGATCTGCTGATGGGCAGACTGTGAGGGGTGGAACTAAAAGACTGGAAAAAATAGCAAACGATGTTTGATTGACATGAAAATTTAACTGGAGATGGGGGACGATAGGGGGAACAAACTCTAAAAATTTGAGGCCGATCAGATATCTGGATCTGGAGATACAACTTTTTCTTTGAGCTTCAGTTTTGCAGGTCGCAGATCTGGACAGCAGGAGGAAGGTGGAGTTGTGGGGGTTCGATGGCGGCTCCGATGGCGGCGGCGGCGGCGGTGGCTGAGCTTCACACTGAGGGGAGGAGATAGAACTTGGAATCCACCAAGTTTATGGCATCATGCCATAGAATTCATAGCAATCCAGCTGCAAGGGGGAGAGGAAGAGAGAGGGGCGCCGAAGGCTCCAAGCAATTTCTCAAATTTTCTTTTCATTAATCTATGAAAATATGGAAAATACAAGGATTTTATATGAAATGTAAATGACCTAACTAACCTCAGATCTAGGGTTAGGGAGGGATAATTAGGGGAGAGAAGAATTTTCTCCCATGTGGTCAAATACAACAATTATAAAAAAATAAAAAACGGGGGATTATTTAAATCCCACATGGGGACAAGAGAGGGGGGCGCCCCCCTCTTGGAGTCAACAAGGTAGGCTGGTCAATATTCCCCCTTGGATTATGGACCAGCCCCACATGGGCCCTAGAGAGTCTTGGTCTCCCAATGGGAGAGAGGGTGGGGGTCCCGCCGGGCCAACATGGCCTTTTTGCAAAGAAACCCACTAATTCCTAAGGACTAACCCAATGGCTTATATTGCCTTACAATTACAAACCCAATTACCTCAAGGATATAAATGTAAATAAAAAAGTTAGTGGTCTTGCTTTGATGTCCCCATCAAAGTATAACATGCAGCTAACTAAAGGAGATTATAAAAGGACTTTAAATAACCAAACCTATAAAGTGCAGAAATGGGGTTTCACCATACTCAAGTGCCTTGGATTATTACCCCCTTTTATTTTTTAGCTCCCAAGGCACTCCTACAAAACACTGATCTTATTTTGCCATTTTATACACCCAAGAATTCTTTGGTCCTTCATGGTTAGTATCACCTTTGATGGGTGTTTTCCATAACCTCTGGGCTTTCTCATCATCAGAAATCATCAAAGAGAAACTATTCATAGAATGCCCAACCTGCCCGCAGTAATGACAAGAGACAACAGGTTTTGTGTTCTTCTTATGCAAATTAGTATGTGCATGAAATTTCTTATCATAACCAACCTTGTTATCATATCTATCATAAAAGGTTATCTTTCCCTTCACATGTCAACAGTCCTTGACTGTATGGCCATACTTTTCACAATAGAAGCACACAATGTGCTTACCTCTAGTATCAAGCCCATTTCCAACAAAAAAAATTTTGTTGACAGGGAAATTAACATATTTAGGATGAACATTCCTTCCCTGGTCATGCCAACAGTGCTGCACTATATGGCCATTCTTACCACAATGAGAGCAGACAATTCGCTTGCCTCTCAGACCAGACATATTTCTACCAAGAGTGTTTATTTTAACAGGGAATTTTGCATGAATTGGATGATAGCCCTTCATATACCAACAATGGGCAGCATTGTGGCCTATGTTGCCACAGTAAAAACATTGAACATTCTTTTTCCGAAATGCATGTTTTTGACATGAGCTTTCCTAGCATTCAAGTCATCTATTTCCATCAATCTACATTCATGCATTTGATGACCAACCTTGTGACAGTAATGACAAATCATTTTTTTTGTATGCATGTGTGTGTGTGGATGATTTATGGGCAACATGCAAAGAGGTGGCAGAAACATTTTTGTTCTTTCCTTTTTATTTTTCAGTTGTTTTCGAGGATTTTTAAGTAGAAAACTGAAAAACAGATGAGCTCGGAGAGTTGTGAGGAGTAGGATTGGAAACAAAGGATGTTTGAATTTTGTTTTTAAAACTCTTTTTATTTGCAGGGTTGTAGCCCAACCCTTCTTCTTGAAAATTCATTTTACTTCCAAGAAGTTTATCCAAATTCTCTTTCCCCTTGATAAATCTTGACAAAGAGTTATTCAAATCATTTATTTCAGATTGAAGGGAAGAGATCTGAAGTTCATAGTTAACTAGATCTTCCTCACAAGATAGAATTTGTTGATGCATTGCATCATTCAGATTTTTAAGAGTTTCACCTTCTTGTTTCAGTTTGAGCTCATTTTCAACTTGATTTTCATTAAGAACACATTTCCCTTTTTCAAACACAAGCAGCCTTTTTGAAATGGCTGAATTTAACTCTTTCAATTTCTCATTTTCTAATTTTAGATTTCCAATTTCTTCAACAGAGCTTTTATCAATTTTCATTGAATTTATTTTGTCATTCAACTCATCTTCTATCTCTTCAGATTCAATTTTCTTGTCAACCAATTCTTTATTTTCTTCTCTTAATGAGGCAACTAGGTCCTTGTACCATTCAAGATCAAAATGGAGGGCTTCATTTAATTCTTTTAAGAAAGAACACTTATTACAATCAGAGTTGTCATAACAGGAATTGTCAGCTTCTTTTCCTAGCTTTCTGTTTTGATTTTCAGTTTCATCAAGTCTTTTTTGAAGTACTGCATTTTTTACCTTAACGGCTTCAAGCTTCTCAGAAATTAAATCATTTTCATGCTCAAAATTGGTAAGTTTCCTTTCAGCCTTTTCAATTTTCTTTCTAAGAACTTCATTTTCAGAGTTCAAGATTTCTAATTCAGAACTGACAGTGTTGAAGCTTTTTAACTAATTTCTAAGAGAATTAATTTCAAATTTCAAAGTTTCACATTATCTATTTTCTGAATTAGAGTTGACAGCATCATGTAATTTCTTTTTCAGGATTTTAATCTGTTTATATGATCTTTCATATTTCTCTAACATATTACCATAGGCATCCCCCCAATCATCTATATAAAAGTTCTCAAAGGGATTTACCTGATCATCATCCTCCTCTTCATTTTGATTGCTGCTTTGATCATTTTTGTATGCCATTAGACATTCGCCTTCATTTCCTTTATCGGCGGTCTTCAGTCTATCCAATATCTCTATAGATCTACAATTATAAAAACAAGAATGGAATGCCTTGTTAGTAGCTGCCTTCATTAAATCTAGAGCTCTTTGATTTTTACCACACATAGATCTATGAATGTCAGTCCATTTGGACTTATCCTTTGGTAGTCTGTGTGGACCGTGTGCAATGAGCTACCACAGATCAGGATCAACAGACTTGACAAACATATGCAAGTTGTTAAGCCACAAATAAAAATTTGTACCATCAAAAACTAGTGGATGAGCCATGGATATAATTGTCAAACAGATTCAAGACAATAAGCGGCAGCCAGAGGTGCACCACAAAACTATAGGATCTACTACAGATTATCGAATCCGAAGAACCAGTAACCTGCACTGATACCAATTTCTAGAATAGGTGGTACACGGAAAAAGATCCAGGGGGGGTGAATGGATATTTTGGAAATTTTGACCAAATAAAACACAAACGCCACTCTAAGAAACAAATGAAAATTGCACTAGCGCTCAAAACGAACAGTTAACAAAACCTGCGAAGGAGGCATGAGATAGGGAACAATCACACCAAGGCAATCACACGACTCGCAGGATTTAACATCCTAAGAGAGTGTTTCTATTAGACACTCAGACGAACACTTAGCACATGAAGAGCAGATCAATGAAGAGCTAGCTGCAAACTGAAGGTGATGTAGTTTAGTCTGACCATACAGCAAACATAAACAAATTAATCACGCAATCAGAAGATCCTGTGAAGAGGGAAGAAGATAAGAAACAATCACACGAAGTAAACCACTGCACACATGATTTTTAGGTGGTTCGACCAGACACCAGTCCACCTACATCCACCCCTCACTCTAACACGAGTGAGGATTTCCTTGCAAAAGCAAGACGCAGACTCAGTCTGCAACAGGACGTTGCCTAACAGCTTGACTACCCGAGGGAGACAAATCCCTCAATCTGGTTCTGCAACCCACAAAACCATACACCTAGCTCCTCTACCCACAGAGCTAGACCCGAAGGTCCAAACTCCCTTCCTCTGAATCCTCAGAGGGAACCCACGAGCAACTACCCGTCACTCGCAACCAGAGACTAAGTCTCCCTTCCTCTGAATCTATAGAGGGCAATCGGAGTTGAAACTCCCTTCTCCTGAATCCTCAAGAGGAACCCATGAGTGACACCAAATCACTCACAGCCGGAGAATAAATCTTCCTTCTCCTAAACACACAAGAGGAACCCGACACCCTAAACAGGGAATCGGAAGAACACTAATGGAAATGGAAAGGAACAAACGAAAACTAAAAGAAGAAAACAAAACAGATATAGCTCCGATGAGCACAATGACTCTGGATTTAATCCATGAGTCAATACATGAACAGATCTTCAATATTGGCATTGGCTAAATCCCTCTTCTCACGACCTTCTTATCTGAACTCTCTCTACCTCTTTCTTTTTCTTCTCTTCTCTTTCTTTTGCCCGCACACTGGCTCTCTCTCTCCCTTTCTTTGTTTTCTGCAAGCTCACTCTTTCTCTTCTTCTGATCTGCTCTGCCCACTCTTTCAGATGGTTACTCTCTCTGCTCTTCTCCACACACCAGGAGCTCTAGCAGCACTTTCGCAGTCCCTCTCTTTCTCCTCTTCTACGAATGAAGATGCCTCCAATTCATACCCAAAAGTAGGGTATCGAAAAAGGTACCCAGCGAATCATGTGAATCCACCTGAAATGAAAATATTCCTTAATTATTAGTCTCTCAAAAATTCTGCCACGTGGACATACCTTTTCGCGCCAACCTGGGATCAGGTGTCATTCATTAGTTAGCCTGGGATCACGTGCCACTACTTGGTTCGAGGTCACGTGCCTTGAGTATTCACACTGGCCTATGAGTATTGCAGTTGTTATTATGCTGTTTGCTAAAATGCCACCATCATCACATTTCTTCTGCTTTGACATGCCTCTGTCAATTGCACTCACCTTACTGAATGTGCACAGACCTTATGATGATGAATGCTTGCATGTGCACTGACCTATTTTTATCATATGCGCTGACCTATATATGCATAGACTTATATGTGCACAGACCCTGGACATACACAGACCTATGTGCACAGACTTGAACAAGTGCACAGACTTGGTTCAGCATGTTGAACATGTGCACAGACCTATGCTATGCATGTGCAAAGACCTTAGACCTCAAACTATATATGTGCATAGACCTCAGGGTATGCATGTGCCCTGACCTATGTGAAGATGCTCAGACCTTCATGCTGCATGTGCTTAGACTTTATATGCAGCACTGAACATGTGCACCGACCTTGACTTCCAAAAGTGCACAGACCTGAATATTGCATGTGCACAGACCTCACACAATGTGCACAGACCTCATAAAGTTAGTTGATGAATGTGCTTCGACCTTGTATGATGATGTGACACCACCTTGGGTGGCAATCACAAGGCCAATGAACCTTGGACCTATGATTCGCAAGCAAACAACTTGGACGATGAAATTACTCGGGCGAGCTCACTCACTTAGCGGACACTATTGCCCGTGGGCAAATTGGCAATGGTGGGGAGGGTCCAAAGTGGCACCTTGACGTTCCGAGGCTAGGCTTCACTATGGCTGACCCCCTAAGGGGCTGGGATACCCAATTTAGTGAGCTGTCAGCATGCCCAAGGCATGGGTTGTAGGGTCACTCTTACCTCACTCCGCGGTGGCCACTCAATTGGAGGGAAATTTGGATCAAGCACTCACTTACCGTCCGACGGAGCTAAAGACAATACTAAATAAGCATGAATAAACTAGCGAGGGATGTGTCCCGAAACTCACCTGATCGGTGTGAGAACACCGATCTCGGCCGATAGACGAGGGCGAGCGGGGAGGCGTGGATACGCACCCGCACGCCGCGCCGATGCTGCTTGACCCTGTTTAAGTGATTACAACACTACGCCTCTCGCAGGAGGGGGATCTTGGGGTGGGGGTTAACTATTAATACATCCAAAACTACCTCCACAGAGGGAGGGGCCTTCAGTCGGCCAAGCAAAAAGGGGCGAAATCGGGCTAGAAACAAAGAATGGTAGCCGATGCCGATTCTGTCCACTATCTGCGCTTCAGGACAAGTAGTTGGTTTTTTGGACGTTGCGGCCACTCCAAAATTTTTACGATGACGAAACCAGTTGGATATTGCTCGTAGCTGGTCCGGGATGACGCCTGAATTTTGGTAATTTTGTCGGGCACTGGCGGTGGTCGGAGTAGGAGCTTGAACAGGGGAACAGGTTGACAGTTCTGACTACTTCAGAAACTCAGCAGCAGGAAGCAGAGGATTCCATGACCTCTCCTGAACTCAGAATTAGGCGCCACCAGATTCAACGGAACCGTATGTGAGTCCTCTTTGTAACAAGCTTGACGGGGATGCCGTTCGTTGTGGGAGCAGACCGGGAGGCTCGGAACACTGAGGAGGGGTCGGTGCAGACTGAGTGGAGGTAGAACCGCGTACCCGGGGAATAAAAATGATAACTCTCAGGTCCAGTCGCCAAACTGTGCTCTGCTTCTTGGGGATGATAGAAGACTCGTAGTAGAAGATTTTTGTAGAAGAACGCTTGATCATATTCCCAACAGGTTCATCATAGTCGAGCTTCCACTCCGGCTCTGGTCTCCTGCCAGGGAGGCTTTGCGTAGTCGAGGAAGAAAGGGCCTCCTGATCAGCACAGTGCTCGGATAAGGATGAAACCACCTCGCTTGGAAAGGTCTCTGGACGACCGTTCCAGAGATATATGCCTTGCCACCAGAAGAGTCAAGGAAATGCCGGAGATGACGGAGCTTCTAGGACCAAACTTGCTGCCTGCGACCTACAAATGAAGTTGCTACCTTGTAGTGGCAAATGGTGGTGGAATGAGGTGGAGGGAAGGGGAGGGCGACCTGACCTAGGGGAGAGGGGGTTTGGGTGACCAAGGGCTATGGAGGGAAAGAAAGTTTCAAATTCAAATGGTCTTGGGAGGTGGAGGGTGGCATGGGGGAGAGGGAAAGGTGTTTGGGAAAGTGGGTAGGGTAGTTGGGGGTTGGAAGGTGGGGAGAGGATTGGAGGAGTGGACCTAGGGGTTGGGGTGAGTTAATGGAGGGGGTGTTGGGACTTGGGATGGAGTTATTAGGGTAGGGGAAGTGAGAGAAAGTGGTTGGGAGGGGGAGGAGAGAGAAAGGGGCGCACCCCTTAGAGAGAGAAAGATAATGAGAGAGAGAGTGAAGAGAAATTTGGTGGAAGAGAGAAAGACTAGAGATTTTCTTCTATTCAAATGATTCTTCAAAAGTTGTTACATATGAGGGGAGTGGGGGCCTATTTATAGGCTTACATAATTCCATATGACCAAACTAACCTTCACCAAATGCACTAATGACATGCAAGTCCAAGGGAGGGGCGCCCCTGGGCCTAGCCCACTAGTTGGGCCCAAAAGACTATCAAACTGACCCATTAACCTATTAACTGACTCAAATAAAGAAAGATTACATCTATGACTCAAATACAAAATGAAAATTACATGATACTGCTCAAAATTAAGTGATGGAGATGATGAAATGACGATGGTGAGCAATCGAAGTCTCGAAAAAAAGATGGAGTGATTGGGGATGTCCCCATCATACCCCCGGGGTGGGGAGAACTCGACCCTGTTGAGTGTGGGTCCACCGGGATAGCAGCACACCAAAGCGGGTCCAGGTGCCGAACGTCTTCCCAACTCAACCCTGTCTCCGTAGCCGAGGGATGGCTCTTCCACTTCTCAGGATAGCGCGGGCACACCCTCTTCCTGGCGATGGTATCTTGCTTATCCAGTATTGCCTCCATGTGCTCACGTCGGGCTCTCGGGCTGATATGTGGAGGCTCTCCGGTGGTGTCACTCACAAAGGTAAGTGTAGGCTCAAGATGCTTACTAGGTTCCACCGCGGGGCCCTTATAGGGTGCTAGATGTGCCACACGAAAAGTTGGGTGTGTCCTAGAATCCTTTGGTATGTTCAGACCAAGAGCAAGTTTGCCAATGCCACTCAGAACTCGGGAAGGTCCAAGTCCTTGTGCCCTCGGTTTGGAGATAGCCCTAGGGTAGAGCCACTCCAAGGTCACCATTACCAAGCCGCCTACTTGGAATCCCAAGTGCCACTTACAAGCTATTGCCCGCTTTTTGCGATCCTCACCGCTCGTTGCTAGATGCTTGCAAGAATGCGTATGCCATGTACTACGATGCGATGTTGGTGTGAAAAGTATGGTGTGCCAAGGTGGACCGGGGCAGCCAAATGTAGACCGATCACACTTTGATGCCATGAAGACTGTGACAGACTTAGGAGGGCCGGGACATCCATAGATGAACATTTTATGCATGGGTGTGACAAATGTTAGGGGACCCGGACATCCATATATGCTCCTTTCATGCTTAAGACTCATGATGAATGAAGGTGGGCCAATACATCTGAATACGGTCCACTTATGCTTCCTACTTCTCATGTGGGTGATGTGAATGAATGCACCCGACTTATGAATCATGCCAAATGGTGTGGTAAGCCTAGACACATGCATGTTTATCCCAAAGGTGTCTTCCATGTGCATAGATGTGGGATGACTTTTGAACTTCCATGTGAATGGGTCGAAGGGATCTAGGAAGGTGGTTATGGGGTGGGGCATTTCATCAATCCCAAGGTGTTTGTTGTCTAAGGTCAAGGCTCTCATGCTGTAACCTGATTCTAGGAAGGGAGGAGTTTGGGTCAACATGGGCGATATGGGTAGGGTGAGTTCGGTGGTGAATAGGGGGAGTGGGTTACATGGAGATCTAGGCTCCCTTAGGAAGGGGTTAAAGGGATCATGGTAAGGGTCACCTAGATAGGGGTACTCCATGTTCTCAAGGTCCTCAAATGGTGAGTCATCCTCCTCCAAAATAATTGGGCCAAGTTTGCTAATGGGTTGGCCAATCAAAGCACTTGGGATCTCAATGGTTGGGGAGTAGACTAGGATGGGTTCCTCCTCCATGGGAAGAAAGAGTATGATCTCACTCGTAAATTGGCCATTAGTGTAGATGGAAGTGATGGAGCCAACGGCGGGGTAAGCTAGGATAATGGTGCTAGGCTCCGACGGCCTCATGGCTAGCATATCGGTCAAGTGGACTTGCCAATGTAGGTAGGCCACTAAGTCTCCCAAATCTTCCATACAATAGGAGGTTTGATAAGTGACATGAGGCTGAGTGGGAATGATTTGGGATTGATGTCCCATGGGTAGGTGGCTTGGTTGTGAACTAGGAATGGTGAGGCCTCGCTTGAGCCATTGGAGTATGGACTCATCTATGGTGACGGTGTCATGGGGAAGGGTGTGTAGCTCTTGAGGAGCTAGGCTAGGAGTGGTGGGTGAGTTATGTGGCCCTTGGATTTCCTCTATTTTGGGAGGTGGATCTGGATTGGTATCCCTCTCCACTTGGGTGGGTGTGTGGGTTGCAACTCCTAAGGACAATGGGGTAGGAAGGTCTATGGTGGGTGGGTTGGTGACAGTCGATGCATGGCGCACCCGAGGAGGTGAGCAAGGTCGGACGTGGGTTGAAATTGGGAGTGGAAGTAGTGGAGGCCTAAATTGGGGTAGGATTGGGGTGGGAAGTGGAAGGTGGGTTGGGTGAGGAGATTTGGGTTGATTGGTTTTGGGAGATGTGTCCCTTTTTGGGGATGATGGTGAGGTTGCGGTGGTGGCCAAGGGGGCTTGTGGGGTGCGGGTTTGGTGAGGGGATTTGGGTTTGGGGGTGGTGGCCATTATGGGCCTAGGTGGAGGGGTGGACATGGGGTCCAATTGGGTATGTGGACATATGGTTATGGTGAGGACTTGGATGTCGGATGTAGATGTTGTGGTTTGAGTAGGAGAGGTGGGAAATGGTGGGGAATGCGTGATTAGGGTCTTGGGTTGGCCAAGGGGAAATGAAGGAGTTGAAATGATCTTTGGGCTTTGGTGTTCGGAATGGGAGGGGAAAATATATCTAGTCCTAAGTTGTTCCTTCATATCCCCTCATGTTGTGAGGGGAGCTTCCCTTCTAATTATCCTTAAGCCTTCAATTTTCAACCAATAAGTGTGGGCCCGTTTGGTAAGTTGTAATTTGGCAAATCGGACTTTCTCATCCTCGCACATGGGATACCAAGTGAAGTAATGGTCCATCGAGACTTCCCACTCTAAATAGTCAATAGGTTGAGTTCCATCAAATATGGGAGGTGGGGAACATATCCTTCTATCGTCCGTCCTTGGGGCAGGCCCATTTTCTCCAAGTTGGTTGAGTCAACCCGATATGTTATCAAGCCGCTCATTGGCATGGGTCAAGGCCTTCATGAGGTAGTTGACATGGCCAGGGAGGTTATGTGTTTTAATGGTAGGCATCCCTTGGTGGTTTGGACTTATGGAGAGGGCCGATTGGTAAGGTCGGTATGAGGTGGCCATACTAGTGGACAAAAGAGATGCAACCGAGGACCCTAAATGCATAAACACGCCCTAGGACCAACTTGATAGAGACAAGTTGTGAACTTGCTCTGATACCACTTGATGTGACACCACCTTGGGGGGCAATCACAAGGCCAACGAACCTTGGACCTATGATTCGCAAGCAAACAACTTGGACGATGAAATTACTCGGGCGAGCTCACTCGCTTAGCGGACACTATTGCCCGTGGGCAAATTGGCAATGGTGGGGAGGGTCCAAAGTGGTACCTTGACGTTCCGAGGCTAGGCTTACCTATGGCTGATCCCCTAAGGGGATGGGATACCCAATTTAGTGGGCGGTCAGCATGCCCAAGGCATGGGTTGTAGGGTCGCTCTTACCTCACTCCGCGGTGGCCACTCAATTGGAGGGAACTTTGGATCAAGCACTCACTTACCGTCCGACGGAGCTAAAGACAATACTAAATAAGCATGAATAAACCCGCGAGGGATGTGTCCCGGAACTCACCTGATCGGTGTGAGAACACCGATCCCGGCTGATAGACGAGGGCGAGCGGGGAGGCGTGGATACACACCCGCACGCCGCGCCGATGCTGCTTGACCCTGTTTAAGTGATTACAACACTACGCCTCTCGCAGGAGGGGGATCTTGGGGTGGGGGTTAACTATTAATACATCCAAAACTACCTCCACAGAGGGAGGGGCCTTCAGTCGGCCAAGCAAAAAGGGGCGAAATCGGGCTAGAAACAAAGAATGGTAGCCGATGCCGATTCTGTCCACTATCTGCGCTTCAGGATAGGCAGTTGGTTCTCTGGACGCTACGGCTACTCCAGAATTTTTCCGATGATGAAACCAGTTGGAGATTGCTCGTAGCTGGTCCGGGATGACGGCTGCATTTTGGTAATTTCTTTGGGCATCGGCGCTGGTCGGAGTAAGAGATTGAACAGGGGAACAGGTTGATAGTTCTGACTGCTTCAGGAACTCAGCAGCAGGAAGCAGAGGATGCCACGACCGCTCCTGAACTCAAAATGAGGTGCCACCAGAGTCAACGGAACCGTATGTGAGTCCTCTTCGTAACAAGTTTGACGGGGATGCCGTTCGTTGTCAGAGCAGACCGGGAGGCTCGGAACACTGAGGACGGGTCGGTGCAGACTGAGTGGAGGCAGAACCGCGTACCCGGGGAGTAAAAATGATAACTCTCAGGTTCGGTCGCCAAACTGTGCTCTGCTTCTTGGGGATGATAGAAGACTCGTAGTAGAAGATTTTTGTAGAATAACTCTTGGTCAGATTCCTAACAGGTTCATCGTAGTCAAGCTTCCACTCTGGCTCTGGTCTCCTGCCAGGGAGGCTTTGCGCAGTCAAGGAAGAAAGGGCCTCCCGATCAGCACGGTGCTCGGATGAGGACGAAACCACCTCGCTTGGAAAGCTCTCTGGACGACCTTTCCAGAGATATATGCCTTACCACCAGAAGAGTCAAGGAAATGCTGGAGATGATGCAGCTTATAGGACCAAACTTGCTACCTGTGACCTGCAAATGAAGTTGCTACCTTGTAGTGGCAAATGGTGGTGGAATGAGGTGGAGGGAAGGGGAGGGCGACCTGAGCTAGGGGAGAGGGGGTTTGGGCGACCAAGGGCTATGGAGGGAAGGAAATTTTCAAATTTAAATGGTCTTGGGAGGTGGAGGGTGGCATGGGGGAGAGGGAAAGGTGTTTGGGAAAGTGGGTAGGGTAGTTGGGGGTTGGAAGGTGGGGAGAGGATTGGAGGAGTGGACCTAGGGGTTGGGGTGAGTTAATGGTGGGGGTGTGGGGACTTGGGATGGAGTTATTAGGGGAGGGGAAGTGAGAGAAAGTGGTTGGGAGGGGGAGGAGAGAGAAAGGGGTGCACCCCTTAGAGAAAGAGAGAGATAATGAGAGAGAGAGAGAGTGAAGAGAAATTTGGTGGAAGAGAGAAAGACTAGAGATTTTCTTCTATTCAAATGATTCTTCAAAAGTTGTTACATATGAGGGGAGTGGGGGCCTATTTATAGGCTTACATAATTCTATATGACCAAACTAACCTTGACCAAATGCACTAATGACAAGCAAGTCCAAGGGAGGGGCGCCCCTGGGCCTAGCCCACTAGTTGGGCCCAAAAGACTATCAAACTGACCCATTAACCCATTAACTGACTCAAATAAAGAAAGATTACATCTATGACTCAAATAAAGAATGAAAATTACATGATACTGCTCAAAATTAAGTGATGGAGATGATGAAGTGCTGATGGCGAGCAATCGAAGTCTCGAAAAAAAGATGGAGTGACTAGGGATGTCCCCATCATATGACATAAAGCTAAATGTGCACCGACCTTATTTGTCATGAAACAAAACATGCACCGACCTTATATGTCATGAAACAAAGCGTGCACTGACCTTATATGAGATAAAACAAAATGTGCACCGACCTTTGTTCACCATAGGTACTCATGTGCACCAACCTTATATGTCACAAAACAAAACATGCACTGACCTTATATGTGATGAAACAAAACGTGCACTGACCTTATATGAGATAAAATAAAATGTGCACCGACCTTTGTTCACCTTAGGTACTCATGTGCACCGACCTTATATCTACACTCACTTGATGTAGCGTCGACCTTTGTCCTGTGCAGACTTGATGTGCACCGACCTTAGCTCTGCGCTGCCTTGATGTGCACCGACCTTAGCAAGTAGCATCGACATGAATAGTCACTAAACAGTAGTTGCATCGACCTTGGCTTGTGCTAGCAGGAGGTGCTCTGACCTTATTGCAGTGATGGCAAAACATGCACCAACCTTGTTGTCAACCATTGGTACAGCTTGTACTCCTGGAACTTTGACTGGCCAAACAAGACTATTGACTTTTTTTCGTTGACTGTGCATTGACTTCATTGACTATGTTGACTATTCTTGTAGACTATGCGTTGACTTTGGATTTTAGCAAGCTTTTATCATGTTCTTTTTAGCATTCAGATAGTCTTCTACACATTCAGACCTGTTCTTTTCAGCATTCAGACACAGACTTTTACACATGATGCAAATATAATATAAGTAATGGGAACAAGCGATTGCATTAAGTTGATTAACATCGAAAGCAATGCACTAATGCAACATCAACAGTGTTTGGCATCATTAAACCATATTGATATCCTGACATCATCAAAACCACATAAATGCAGCATCAACACATATGACATCATGCTTAGATGAGTCATAGTGTTTGGCAACATCAAAATCACAGGGGTACAACAAGTCCATCAACCTTGGATCACGTGCCAAGCAGAGTTACTTTTGAACCATGTGACCACACTGATTCTACAGTCTAAAAGTTTGATCAATTCATTGAACCACTATGGATGTTCTTATTCTGACATTCCTATCAAGATAAATATGAAAATTCATTATCATCCTCATTATTATGTAGCTTATGAGATATCATGATATGTGCTAAGGGAATGCAGATGTAAGCTTTTCATGAGGATCAGACAAACACATGACAGAAAGCATGATAAAGCATGAGTTGATGCAGATGCATTGATGCATGCATTGACCTATCTATTTATCGTGGTGAGCAAATGTAACAAGATAGCAACGATAGCCACGACCTATATAAGATACAGGTTGACCTGATAACAGGATAATAAGAAATAAATGCACAAACATGTGTAAATGCGTCGATGCATAAACTAGGTGCATCAACCTATATATAAGACATGTTGAACGCATGAAGCAAAACACATCAATTGACTCGACCTGTATCGGAGACAGGTCGACCTGTTAGAACAACAACTAGTACCGCAGGTACTACTGCATCAATGCGCTAAGTTATTGCATCGACCTTACAAAATGACCACATGAACTACTTGTGGGGATGCTTTTTTGTTTAGGTTTATTTTATTGGGCTTATTAGGCGTGCCAGTCACCGGGGTGATGATTTATTGTGCGCTCGACTTGACTCAGTCAGTCGATTATGATATTCATGTCGGGACCGAAAGTCCGTCATACCATAAATGCTATGACGTTAATTACGTCCTTCCGGGGAAGGACAACCCTTGATTAGTTGCCAAGAAGGGATGCCTCGGGGGCAAAATGAGATACGACTATTATGCTAACTCCGCTAACGGGATGCGAAACATGCATGGGAAACATACCATACATGATGTGATAATGATGTTGCAAATCCGGCGGCATGCCCCCTTGTCTGGGGCTATGCCAAAGGGAAATATAGGTCATTCACCCACGAGATGTCAGGATGAAAGCCAAAAGAGAGACGGGCGTAGCCCTGGATCCAAAGGGATTTGAATGTGGCGGGATAGTGTTCGCTACCATATCGTTTGTTGATGTTCCCCTCAAAGGACCATTGGAGGACATGCAGTGGCAGAACTCCGAGGGTCTGTGGGGTGACGGAAGAAACATCGTGTTCGGTATAATGTAGGAAAAAACCCCCATTAATATGTCTCCGTGGACCTGGGTGGAGAACCATAATTCCCTCATAAGGTGACGAAGGTTAACACGGAAGTTGATAAGAAAGGGACATTTGAGTTTGGACTACTTTTGGATTGAATGGGATTGTTAAGATATCAGATTTTGGATGGCACCTTTTAATAAGGTGAAACGGCGCGGATAGGAGTCGCCGTGAGGGGATCCCTGCGCGATGGGCAACCGGCGTGGTTAGAAATATAGGCAGACAGCACGGCAGGGTATACGGCGCGGCAAGGCATACGGTGCGGGAGGGTTCCCGGCGCGCCCTTCACCCGGCGCGGGTTTGGCGCCGGGAGGAGGTGGCGCCAGGAGGAAGTGGCGTCGGTGGCCATTTTGTTTGTTTTTTTCAGATATCATGAGGGGTTCTGATGAATTCAAGGGGGTCTTCTGTGTTCAACAGGGATTTCGTGGCAATAATAGGATGAAATAGAAGATGAGGGTGGATTCATTCACCAAGGGGGTCCAAGGAGATCATGTAACAGTAAGATATGTTCCCTGTGGTGGCCAAGATACCATGAGATGACATAGCTCAGCTTCTTGCCACACAGTTAGGGAGTTAAATGTACAATTCTGATGAAAACATCATACTATGCGATCGAGTAACAGTCTGAACAGATTTTGACAGCACCTCCCCTTATTTTGGGAGCGTGCTAAAAGGGTATAACAGGTCATCCACTCACGAACTGTCGGAGTGGAAACCAAAATGAGAGCCGGGCGTAGCCTGAGATCCAAGGGATCTAAATCATATGGGACTTTATCCCCCCTGTTGTGATATCCACGCTGCAGTCAACGGATAACCTGCAATGGCAGGGCCCCGTGACTTGATGGGGTTGTAGAATGTAGGGGAATGAACCCCTTTAATATGGCTCCCGTGAGGATGGAGGGAAAGGTAGTACGTCTCCATAGGGCAGGGTATGATGAGCAAAATTGTCATAGCCTGGCGGCATTGGCACAAACGCATTGACGTGGCCAGAAGATGTAAAGGTATCGGCGCGAAGAAGGAGTTAGGCCTCGGCGTGAAGAAGGAAACCCAACCGGCGCGGCAAGCCCTCGGCGCGAGACTTGCACCGAGAGGTGCTCGCGCTGGGAGGCTTAGGTGAGGTTTTTTTTTGGAAGGGTTTTAAGGCCGGGCTTTGGGCGTTTGAAGAAAAGGGGTTTGTTCAACAATCTGAAGACGGTTTTGGATGATCGTAGAGAGGGTGATTCGGGGTGGAGACACCCTTCCTTCTGGGGCCTCACTAGGAGCAGAACCATTCACGGAAACCTTACGATCCGGATTCGTCCCTTCTCGTTTCACAGACGAGAAGCCATGAGATAGGCTGTCTCAGGCTCTCATTGTAAGTGTAGAGTTGAAAGAATCATACGATGGAAGAACGTTCAACATAATAATAAAAACAAAATAGGAACGGTAAAGCATGCGTAGAGGTGCAGCCATCAATATCCATAGCATATAATGCAGAAGTAGAAACAAAGGAATAGTAATGGGGGAGAACCCAACCCATCTGTCATTAACTATTTCATCGGAAAGAAAAAGTGAACATACACGAATTCAACTCGGGAGAAGAAGAAGCATACGCCTACTCTATCCCTGAGGATAGGGTTACATTGGCATTCGGTGCTACAAGAGCAGAGATGCTCGAAAATAGGGATACGGGAACAATACTCAGACAGAGGAGAGAGGGGGAAGAGGAGCTGCAGCTGCTCAGGACATCGAACGGCACACCCCACCTGGCTTCTTCCTTCGAGCCTCTATCTCTCTCTTTTCTTTTTCTTCTATGAAGGGCCCTCGAGCTCCCCCTTTCTTTTCTTTTTCTTTCTCTCTTTTCTCTCCCCTGTTGCCTCTCTTTTTTTTCTCTTGTTCTTCTTATTTTCTCTCCTATTCTCATTTTTCTCTTCTGTTATTCTTCTTTTTTTGAAGGGCAGCTTTCTTATAGAGGGATGACCCTCATCCTCTCGGCCTGAGCTTCCCGGCGCACCAGGGTCCATCTTCCCGGCGTGGGTAGCCCTCGGCGCGTCTCATTTTACATTTGGGCTTGGCCCATTTCCCTATCATTCGGCACAGGATCCACTTAGTGGACTCCTTTCGACAGTGGGCTTCTTGGCATATATATTAAGACTCCATGGGGCTTGTTTAACACCTTGCATTCACAAACACATGTGAGGCACTGTGCATCTCGCCTTCGGAGAATCAGAATTATCCGAGCATCCTTTCTTAGCAGACAGATGATTACCTGTATGTTGGTATGGTTTTATCATCCCGGCTACCTGAATGATAACCGTACTGGACAGCAGCCTAGCCTTTAGCCGAACATAGTGTTAGGAATAGTGGGTCTCTTCTATTCTGATTCTCGGAACTTCCGGGGATGGTACGTGAGCTGTGCCCTCGACTGATCTTCAAAGCTGTGAATCTGCTTTGGTCTCTTCTGGTATATTTTAGGTGTCAACAAATGCCCCCCACCCGTAGGTGTCGTAACCGAAGAATGAGTGCCACGGGACATGCGGGTGCACACCACGTTGCACACTGTGCTTCATGATTTCTTCAGGCCTGCTCCTGTGCATTGGTTGTTCTCATGACTCTGAGTCTTCATTCGGCTTGTGTGATTCCCATGCTTTGTAAGCATACTTGGACGAACACCAGCATTTTTGGCTTGATCTGATGATTACAGCACCCTGGTGGGCTAACCGGCGCCACTGACACTCCCGACGCACCCATCTCGGTGCGACCGTGGTGTCGGTGCGTTGGCTTCTCGACACAGGCATCATCTCGGCACGCCTTTTCCCGGCCTAACGCTCTTGGTGCAAGTGTCATCTTGGTGCTCCTTTTGGTGCTTCCGCCTCTCGGCGTGACTACCGTCTCGGCGTTGTTGTGTCTTTCATATTATCTTATTTTTCCCTGATTTTGTGTCTACAGCCTACTAAAATGGCTTCTTCTTCCAGCCATGTCGCTTCCGGCACTGCTGATGTTGACTCTTCTTCCTAGGGCAGGGTGTTCGATCCTGTTGTGACTTGGAGGAATGTCGGACAGCTGGACCGGGCTCTTGGGAGGATCGCCTTAGTCGACGAATCCTCTGACTCCGAAACAGATACAGTATCCTCATCTCGAGTTGTGACCGTCGAGGGAGGACTGGACTTCAATCGCGATGACGGGTATCGCCCGGACTTCCCGAAGGACCGTCACCTTGCACCATTCATCTGCACTTTCAGCGTCTCGGGGAAGAGGGACGTGATGCTAGCTCGGATTGTAGAACGGGCCATGCTGGTGGACCGGGACAGCCTGAAAGGTTCAGTATATCGCGGAGACACCATCTATCTTCCGGGGGAGCGGCGCAAGTGGAGCACCGTCTTGGGGGTAACAGAGCTAGAGGCAGAGTAGAAAATGCTGACACGGGCTCCAGAATTCACACCAGCTAGGTGGGATACCACTGCGGGTCGGGTCAACAGAGAGAAGCCCGGCTATGGTTTATTCTTGGCGCCCATCAAGTGGGGCTATAGGGACGAGCCATTCGTCCTGAACTGCTTGGCTGTCCAGTTCAAATTCCAACTGGCTGCTGGGTGGTTTGCAGACACAAAAGTGACCGATGCCCATCTCTTCCGTGTAGGAGCGGTAGAATTCACAGAATATGTTCTGAAAGAGTATGCGCCGTTACTAGTCAGGGCCGGGGTGTACCAAAGTGTGTATGCATCCCGCTTCAGGTATCCCATTTCAAAAGGGTTGTGTTGTGGCATGTTCAAAGTGTTCTACCCGCAGTTCAACACTTTCTACACAGCGGAGGGCGAAACTTCTCTGGACCTTTGGAGCTTATCATAGTTATCGGGCCTGCCGATCAACGGAGAGCCCAATGAGGAGGTCTGCATTCATGACTTCATCATGGACGAGACAGACGGTGAAGGTGAATATTACTTCGGCTACTCATACCCATACTTGATGAAAGCGTACCGCTCCCTCTGTCTAGCGCTAAATAGGGGGTCCTCAAAGGGATATCAGCCCCTGGAGAAAAGCAGCAAATTGAGAGTCCGAGTAGGAGACTGGATTCAGTATTTCTTTGATGGCCCTCTGAAGTACAGTGAGTTCCCTCATGTAGCTCCTGTTGCGGGTAAGCCCAGCAGGCCACCCAAGTTCAAGTCTGAGCTGCCTGCTTCTCTTCGGAGGATCAGCCGTGGGGGACCGAATCCGACTGGGGTGGATCCCCTTACACATTGTGCTGCTTACCTTACCTTCTGGCTGTGTACTTTTGCCCTCCCGCAGGGAGATGAGACAGTTATTAGGCCGGAGGCAATATACCCGGCTTGTCAGATGGCTTGGGGCATACGGCTTGCAATATGTCCAGCAGGACTCTGCCTGATCTACAAATCCATTGGAGATATTCATAGGCATCGGATCCCACGCTCTTTCCGAACAGTGGGGCCGTTTCATTTCTTCAATGCTTGGGTGTGCAATTTATTCCCAGAGCTAACTCCCAGGACTCTGCAAACATCGACATTGTATCCCAGGATGCTGGAGTTTGCTAGTGCTGAACCCGGTCCGGTGTCTCAGCAACTTTTCTCCATCCGAGGCTGACTGGCAAGGGTCCCGATGGATTCAGCGGGACCATCCACTTTTGGAATTTGGCCGCACATTCATCTCCATTGGTGAATCGTCAGCGTGAGTGTAGGCTCGAGGCAGTGGAGACATTCACACACTTCATTTCAGGCAACACCGTGACCCGGCCAATCTTGGAGCCTAAACTCATTGACTGGACTTTATCAATTCACCCCAGCGTCTTAGTATTTAGAAAGGGCGGCGCAGTTTATTTAGAACCCTACTATCTTGTCTGGTTTGGCCAAAATTTTGGTTATAATCAGCACATCTCGCCTTCGGTTGCCCTGTTCCCCTTGGACAGCAGGTTAAAGCATGGCTCGACTGTTGTAGCTGAGGGTCGCTCCTGGTGGGACTATTTTCACTGCCGGGATGCCAATGTCTTCAGAGTGCCGTCGCCGAACCGCGTTCCCCGGGTCACTCCAGAGTATGTGAAATGGTGGAATGCTCGAACGAGCTTTTATCGCAATGCCAGGGTGGCATGCTGGGATGTAGCTGAGCGCACCTTCCTGAGCCAACAGCCCGGGCCCGTCTTTGATATTGAAGAAGCCCATTTGAAGAGGCTGTTCTCCCAACATTCGAAGGAGGTAGAGGCATATATAGCAAGCAGAAAAGCCGTGAAAGAGGAAGCAAATGAGCAGCTGGTGCCTGTGCTTGCTGACATAGATGAAGATACTTTCACACAGAATCTAGAACATTTGTGCCAGATTGGTGGTTCCCGCCTGGAGCTTCAGCAGTACCCGTTCCCCATTGAGGAGCCGCTCTCCAAAGCAGTTTCATGGAAATGCGAGGTGGATCACTTTTGCCCGTGTCGAGCGTTTGTTAATAGATAGGACAGAACCCTGACATATTATCAACATACGTCTTGGCTGTTTGTTTTAATGAGTATCCACGGACTGACCCTTGATAGTCCCATAGCGACTGTCTTGGACAAGCCTTTGTTTGTATCTTTTCATTATGCCGACGTCTGGGGCTTCGACCACCTCGGTTTATATCATTGTATAGCTTCTCACGGGCATGCGGACTTGGCCGACCTAGCCGAGAAGTGCAAGAAGATCGGCGACATCTGCTGGCTCGTTCGGGAGGCTGCATCCCGTAGCAAAGAGGTGGCTTATCAGTATTGGCCTCTCTCGTCTTTTTACAATGGCCGGGTGGGTAAGTCCTCCTCCGTTGACATGTAGATTAGTTTGTTGCTCAGTTCCTTCATAACGGCATGTGCTTCATTTGACAGACCGTCCGGATATAAAGCAGCAGGGGCTTTATAGAAAAATCATCTCCCAGGCAGAGAAGCCAGAATATTTTGAGGTTCCTGCACCAGTGCCGACTACTACTCCACTGCCGCCTGGTAAAAAGAGAGCGGCCTCCGCAGTGAAAGTTGCAATAGGCTGAGCGAAGAAAGCTCGGAAATCTTCTTCCAAGCGGTCTTCGACTGACGCGGCTGAGACTCCCCTGCCCGAGGTGCCATCATTTGAGCAGTTTGCTGCTCGGAAAGAGGCCACTCAGCAAGCAGCTGAACGTGACATCATTTTCCCCCTGCGGTCTAAAGGAGTGCTTTTTTCATGACGTTTTCATTCTTTTGACGTCTTCTTTGCGTAACCTCAGCTCAAGGAGCGGTTGACACCACATGTGTTGAGGAAACCGCTCTGGAGACAGGAGAGATAGGGCCTTCTGTCATAGCTACGGTAGGGATGACTGAGACCACTGAAGCCGCAGGGGAGAGTCTCTCCGCTGTTGAGGAGGATGTCAGACTTCCTTCTCCTACGCCTGCCAGCGAGGCTAAGGGTGAGCCAGACGACTGTAGTCCTTCAAACTCCTCTTTCTTATTGAGCTTTTCACCCTGCCTTATGTATATGTTTGTTGTAATGGCAGGAGCGGTCAGCACAGCGATCGAGGTGCTCGTCGTGGATGCTCCTTCACAGCTCGTAGGACATAAGACTGTGCTGAAGAAAGGTGCTATCCCACTGCGGCGTGTGATCACCCGCTCGGCGTCCCGTCAGGCGACAGAGGAGGCGGGCCAACCCGAGATCAGCTTAGATATTTCTTCCAGTAGCTCTGCCACCCCTTCCGACGAAGATATTGACCATCATTCTTCAGAAGGTGACGAACAAGTATCTGCGGCAGTCAGCAAAGGGGTAGCGGCTCCCTTCATACCGTCAAGCGATTCTATGATTTTTAGTCCTCTGAGGTTGCCGATGGCATCATCCGAGGGAATGTTGCAGGAGGAATTTGCTGAATTGGACATGGAGGTGGAGATAACTCCTCCTTTTGATGCTTCATCTTCAGAGTTGGAATCTTCTATTCAGGCGCTTGAAGAGATGGATGATGCAGTCATAGTAAGTTCTGCCCGCCCCTTTGTAGAGCTGCATATCCCTTTTTCTGTTCTTTTCTGCCACCTTGGTGCTTACATGAATCTTCATTCTAGGAGCCTGCGGCCGCCATTCATTCCCCAATATCGACCTCTGGTGCTGTCGTGGTTTCATCGGGGGCTTCGGATATGCTACCGCTGGCCACCGTATCTTCTTCAGGGATAGTCACCATACTTCATCATGTACCGGTGAGAATACATGCAGCTGCTGGGGTATTATCAACGGAGTCGAGCCTGCCGGGGGAGAGTCTCGCCCTGATGTCGACAACAGAATTGAGGGCTGAAGCTGACCCGCAAAGGGGTTCTGCCTTTTTATCAACGGCCATAATGACCATTGCACCTGACCCCGCAGCTCCATTCGTGCCAGAGATAGAGTCAGAACCTCCGTCCCTCCCAGCATCTGTGGAAGGAAGTTTTTCAAGGAGCCCGACGGAGCAAGAACATGTCGCCGTGGTATCTGCTACTTCGGCTCTGGTGGCCGTTCCATCTTCTTCTTCTAAGCCAGTTATCGGCTTATGGGCTTCCATAGACAGGGAGGTGACCTTCGAGGTGTCTTCGGCAACTTCTGATAGGGACATCACCTCCCATTGCATCCGGCATGGTCTAGTCATTTAATTTTGAGTCCTATGTAATTTTTATTTGAGTCATTTGATGTATTTTCCCTTTTAATTGAGTCATGTTCCTAGGTCTTGTGTTTATTTCCCTAAGTTTGAGTGTCATTAGGTTGTCTAGTTAGCTATTGGGCCCAATTCATTGGGCTTGGCCCAAGGGCTCCCCCTACCCCCTCGGTTATTTGTCAATGAGTCAATTGTGAGGGACTTTTGTAGAAATGTGGGTTTCCTATATATAGGACCCCATTCCCCCCATTTCAACTTAATGAATCAATGAATGAAAAAACTTGCCATTTTTAGAGTTTACACTTCTTATCTAGTGGAGAGATTCCATTTTTTGGGTGAGAAACCGTAGGGGAGAGATTCCCCACCCTTCCCTCTCTTAATCTCTCTTTTTCACTCCACTTTCTCTCTCCTCAACACCCAAATTCAAATTTTCTTCTCTCTCCTCCCTTCCCAACCACCTCCACTCCCCACCTACCCCATTTAAGCCTCTTCCCATTCCCCACAACCCTCATCAATACTCCACCCCTTCCCAAGACCCCCTCCACCAATCCTCTCCTCACCATCCAACCCCCAACTATCCCTCCCACTTTCCCAAGCACCCTTCCCACTACCCCAAGCACCCCTTCCCTTCCCCAACACAACCCCCCCATTCCCAAGACAAAAAATTAACCCCACCCTTAAACCTATTTTCGAATATCTTTTCCCTCTCTCCATTCCAACCAAATTCGTAGCCCCCACTACCACCATCTATTGGACCCTCTTCTAGACCTTATTCTCCACCTCCCACACCTTAGAACACCCCCTCCAAGACCCCCTTACAACCAGGGGTCACTCCCACACTCATCTACCCCCTTCCCCTTCTTCTTTCTTGGTCATTGGAAGCTACTTCGAAGTTGCAGTTTGCTGTCCAGAGGTTGCAGATGAACCAATAACTTGCAGCGGCCACCACAACTTCCTCTGGATGCGTTTGAAGACCCAAGAGCCATCGTCGGAAGTGTCTACCAGTCTCCTTCGCAACAGAAGTCGTTTCATCTTCTTCCAATCTCCGAGCCGTCCAGGAGGTCCATTCTCCCACAACTGCGCAGTTCTGCCTCGGCTGAGGACCTGAGCCAGATTAGAAGCTCTGCCATGATGAACCCCGAAGGAATCAGTCCACGCATTCTTCTTCAAAGTTCTTCATCGCCCAGTCTACTTCCAGAATCAAGAAACAGAACTTCATTCGGCGTTTGTGATCCAGAGTTCTCATTTTTCTCCCTCAGCTACGCAGATCTGCTACTCATAGTCTACACCGACCAGTCACCATTTTTCTGCATCCCCTAGTCTTCTCCGACATCGGTTGGCTTCCCCGTTAGCTTTTCTGCGAAGAGGACTCGTCCACGATTCCAACGACTCTAACGGCGCTTGATTCCGAGGTCGGGAGCTGCCGGGGCATCCTCTGCAACCTGCTGTTGGAAACCAGGAGCTAGCTCTGTAGAGATCCTAATCCGGAGAGAAAGCTTCACCACGACAAACCCTGGAGGAATCAGGCCACAAGATTTTCTGTAAAGTTCTTCCTCTCTCTGTCTACTTTCAGAACCAAGAAGCGGAACTCCGTTCGGCATCTTGCAGCAGAAGTTACCAATTTTCTTCCTCAGGTGTCCGACTCTGCTTCCCACTATTTCGACCACTCCTCACTTTTCTGAGTCCTTTGATCTTCACCGGCATCTTTTGGCATCCCCGTTTGTTCTTCTGTAAAGAGGACTCACCCGCGGTTCCAACGGTTCCAACGGCGACTGATTCGGAGTTCGGGAACGGTCGGGGCAGCCGCGTCTTCCTGCTGCTGATAGTCTGTTGCAGACAGTCCGAGATTCAGCAACCCTGTTCGTACTCCCGCCCAGGTCGCCAGCGACCCCTAAAGAAATTGGCAAAATTCAGAGGCACTCCTGTTCCAGAGACGAAGAGATCCCCACTGGTCTCACCCTCAGCGAAACTCCAGAGAGAGTTCTGCGGCCTCCACACCCTCTGTCTGTCAGCTATTACCGAGGGAAGACTGATTCGGTGTCATCACTTCTACATCACTCTTAGCACTAGTTTCCCCTCCCCGCTTGGCCGGCTGAAGGCCCCTCCCTGTGTGGAGGTAGTGTTTGGATGTAACTATCATCTTCCCTTCCCCACGATCCCCCCCTTGCATGGGGTGTAGTGTTGTAATAGCTTAAACAGGTCAAGCTACCCCGGTGCGGTGTGTGGGGAACCCACGCTTCCCCGCTCGCCCTCGTCTCCGAGCGGGACCAGTTTCTTCAAACCGGTCGAGTGAGTGCTCCAAAACTTTGCTCTAATTCATGCTTGTTCTTTCAATATTAGTTCATAAACTCCGCTGGCTGTGACGAGAGCCCGATCCTGAAGCTCATTTGCTATAAGTGATCATCGTGGGAAGAGAGTGGAACCCGTGCCCTTTGGTACTTTGTCGGACCCTTGATTTGGGCAGCCGTACCCTTGGGGAATCAAACCTTGGCCTTGCTGGCCCTCTACCAGTAAGGGCCTAGCCCACACAACCTCCCCTTGGCATTGCCAAGTTACCCCGGGTCTTAGTGAGCATCGGGTGAGCGGTTGCTATTATCGGTCCGTTTTTGAATGCTTAATTGTGCTTGCTTGTTGAGTCCTAGGTTGTGTCACATCAACTTCCCTGGGCTTTATTTCATTGGAGGAATTTGTCTGGCAGCATTTAGAGATGTTGCATCAGGTCGTGGAATCTCAGTGGACACTGTCTTCCCCCCAGCTGAAGGAAGTGGTTGTGCGACTGACGATCGGGCTGCAGGCATTAGGCTTCCCTTTAGATATCTGGACCCAGCGGGTGTTTTTCCTACTGAAATTTGTGAGCCGCCGGGATTTTCTTGGGAAGATGATGGGCGACTGGCTGGCGGCCCTTAAGCTGCAGAAAGCTGACTGTCAGGCGGAGCTGACGTCTCTGATCTCTGATCTTCAGGAGAGTAGGGCTTAGGTCGAGGCTTTCGCAACCCAGTCACATATTCTACGTAGCCGACGGGAAGAACTCTATGCTGAGTTGGCTACCATAGAAGCTGAGATACCGCGGCTGGAGGCTGTAGAAGTCCAGGGCATCGAGAAAACTTCTTTACTGGAGGGCCGAGTCGCGTCCCTGGAGATTGAGGTGACTCACGTTCAGGAGGAAGAAATGCAGCTCCATGAACTGGGGGCGGCTCCTCATGTTGGGATTATTGACTTTGCAGATATTTTCAGGCGGTCTTAGCTGATCTGCCTTTGTAATTTGTCCCCTCCGAAGGGCTCCTTTTGTATTCACCTCCCCCTTTTTGTAATGAAATAGAAGTTTCTTTTACTATTTTAGGTGTTCATTCATGCACTTGCATTCTATCACACCTTGTGGCAACTTTGGCGACCTTCTTGGAAATGTACCCATGTCTGTGCCGCAGGAGAGCGTCCACCCTTTCAGAGAAAGGATGGGGGCCTCGCTCCACCGCGTGACAGGGTTCCAGCGGTCGCCAGATTGGTGTAGATGTACGTCTTACCGACAAGGCATGTCAGAAATACGACTGCTGGCTGATGAGAGGTCCATACGGGATAGGCTTTATCATCGGTGGGACGACCGATGGGAGCATGCACCTTATAGTGATTCCATTGCTGACCATGATTTGGGGAAATGCTGGCCGACCTTGTCGATGGTGACAAGGGTCGAAAGGGTAGACGGTCTTGCCGATGGTGACAAGGACCGGAAGGGGTAGCGACCGATCTTATCGATGGTGACAAGGGTCGAAAGGGTAGACGGTCTTGCCGATGGTGACAAGGACCGGAAGGGGTAGCGACCGATCTTGCCGATGGTGACAAGAGTCGAAAGGGTAGACGGTCTTGCCGATGGTGACAAGGACCGGAAGGGGGCGACCGATCTTGCCGATGGTGACAAGGGTCGAAAGGGTAGACGGTCTTGCCGATGGTGACAAGGATCGGAAGGGGTAGCGACCGATCTTGCCGATGGTGACAAGGGTCGAAAGGGTAGACGGTCTTGCCGATGGTGAAAAGAACTGGAAGGGGTAGCAACCGATCTTGCCGATGGTGACAAGGGTCGAAAGGGTAGACGGTCTTGCCGATGATGACAAGGATCGGAAGGGGTAGCGACCGATCTTGCCGATGGTGACAAGGGTCGAAAGCGTAGGACATCGGATGACGACTCCGCCTCGACCCTGTAAAGGGTCTTCAGGACGGAAGATGGCTCATCACTATTCATCATTGATTTATTTATTATATTTTTTTTATATTCACATTACTGACCTAAGCGCCCTTTCGGGTTTTCGCCGAAGCCAGCCCCCTCTTGCTTTTACCCACGCGCCCTCTCGGGTTTTCAAGTGGCGGGGTACCCGATTTTGCCTGCGACGCCCTTTCGGGTTTTCGCCACAGCTGGGTTGCAGCCATTTTTGCACTTGTCCTAATACAGGAGCAAGTCTGGCGGGGTATCTCTATTTTAACCCCAATTTTCTTTTCTTTCTCCTTTTTTTTTTTGATTTCGAATTCGGAGTACAGAAGAACTGGACCGCTAGAATGCTGACTGTCTTTATTGATGATGATGGGGATTGCTCCTGGGTTTATTTCATCGACACTGGTTAAATGTCGAAGCAAAGGACATGGTTTATTAACAAGGATGTAAGATTCGAGTTAAGGGTAGAGGTCGACCGATCTCGCCGATGATAACGAGGGTCGAACACGGGTTTATTAATCAGCATAGGTTATATGCTGAAACAAAGGTAGGATTATTTAACAGGAACGGAAGGTCCAAGTTAGGGGTAGAGATCGACCGATCTCGCTGATGATGACGAGGATCGAACATGGGTTGGTTCATCAGCATAGGTCATATACCGATGCAAAGGTAAGATTATTAACAAGGACGGAAGGTCCAAGTTAGGGGGTAGAGATCGACCGATCTCGCCGATGATGACGAGGATCGAACACGGGTTTGTTAAAGGATCTCCGGTGGGACGTTTCATGATTGTCCCTTTTGGGAGTTTCATCGGATGGAGAACAAAAGAGGAATTTGTGAATTACCACTTTACTGACTCAAGCGCCCTTTCGGGTTTTCACCGAAGTCAGCTCCCTCTTGCTTTTGCTCATGTGCCCTCTCGGGTTTTCACGTGGCGGGGTACCCGATTTTACCTGCGACGCCCTTTCAGGTTTTCGCCACAGTTGGGTTATAGCCATTTTTGCACTTGTCCTAATACAGGAGCAAGTCTGGCGGGGTATCTCTATTTTTAACCCTATTTTTATTTTCTTTTATATATATATTTTTTTGGATATAAAAGGTGGTAGGTCGAAGTGTGATGTCCGACTCTTGGCTGACAGTAGACGGCTGTTGGCCGGAGCACCGGGCCTTGTGCCGAGCAGAATGGTTCATTCGTTAGCGAGGGCTGAATGCTAACGCAAAGGAATGATCTTTTGCCGATTCGAGCGTAAGGCCCATAATGGCAATAATGTGAGAAGGCCGGCTAGGACACGAGGTCTCGAGCCGAAAGGGTTTATTCGTTAGCGAGAAGATAATGCTAACGCGAGGGAGGGATTTCATGCCCGTTCGGACGTAAGGTTCATAATGGCAGTATGGCGTATTCTTTTGAGAGCTTGGCCAGGGCAGAGTGCCATTAAACCAAGGGAAGGTAGCTCGGTTAGGGCGGAGTGCCACCAGACCAAGAAAGGTAGCTCGATCAGGGCGGAATGCTACTAGACCAAGGAATGGTAGCTCGGTGAGGGCGGAATGCCACTAAACCAAGATAAGGGTAGCTCGATCAGGGTAGAATGCCACTAGACCAAGGATAGGGGTAGCTCGATCAGGGCAGAATGCCACTAGACCAAGGAAGGTAGCTTGGCTAGGGCGGAGCGCCACTAGACCAAGGTACGGGTAGCTCGGCTAGGGCGGAATGCCACTAGACCAAGGATAGGGGTAGCTCGATCAGGGTGGAATGCCACTAGACCGAGGAAGGTAGCTCGGTGAGGGCGGAATGCCACTGGACCAAGGAAATGTAGCTTGATCAGGGCGGAATGCCACTAGACCAAGATAAGGGTAGCTCGATCAGGGCGGAATGCCACTAGACCAAGGATAGGGGTAGCTCGATCAGGGCGGAATGCCACTAGACCAAGGAAGGTAGCTTGGCTAGGGAAGAGTGCCACTAGACCAAGGTAAGGGTAGCTCGGCTAGGGCGGAATGCCACTAGACCAAGGATAGGGGTAGCTCGATCAGGGCAGAATGCCACTAGACCGAGGAAGGTAGCTCGGTGAGGGCGGAATGCCACTGGACCAAGGAAATGTAGGTCGATCAGGGCGGAATGCCACTTGACCAAGAAAGGGTAGCTCGGTGAGGGCGGAATGCCACCAAACCAAGATAAGGGTAGCTCGATCTGGGCAGAATGACACTAGACCAAATATACGGGTAGCTCGATCAGGGCGGAATGCCACTTGACCAAGGAAGGGTAGCTCGATCAGGGCGGGATGCCACTTGACCAAGGAAATGTAGCTCGGTGAGGGCGGAATGCCACTGGACCAAGGAAATGTAGCTCAATCAGGGCGGAATGCCACTAGACCAAGATAAGGGTAGCTCGATCAGGGCAGAATGCCACTAGACCAAGGAAGGTAGCTTGGCTAGGGCGGAGTGCCACTAGACCAAGGTAAGGGTAGCTCGGTTAGGGCAGAATGCTACTAGACCAAGGATAGGGGTATCTCGATCAGGGCAGAATGCCACTAGACCAAGAAAGGTAGCTCGGTGAGGGCGGAATGCCATTGGACCAAGGAAATGTAGCTCGATCAGGGCAGAATGCCACTTGACCAAGGAAGGGTAGCTCGATCAGGGCGGGATGCCACTTGACCAAGGAAATGTAGCTTGATCGTGGCGGGATGCCACTGGACCAAGGAAATGTAGCTCGATCAGGGCAAAATGCCACTGGACCAAGGAAATGTCGCTCAATCAGGGCGGAATGCCACTTGACCAAGGAAGGGTAGCTCGATCAAGGTGGAGTGCCACTAGACCAAGATAAGGTAGCTCGATCGTGGCGGAATGCCACTAGACCAAGATAAGGTAGCTCGATCAGGGCGGAGTGCCACTAGACCAAGATAAGGTAGCTCGATCATGGCGGAATGCCACTAGACCAAGATAAGGTAGCTCGATCGTGGCGGGATGCCACTGGACCAAGGAAATGTAGCTCGATCAAGGTGGAATGCCACTTCACCAAGGAAGGGTAGCTTGATCAGTGCGGAGTGCCACTAGACCAAGATAAGGTAGCTCGATCGTGGCGGAATGCCACTAGACCAAGATAAGGTAGCTCGATCGTGGCGGGATGCCACTGGACCAAAAAAATGTAGCTCGATCAGGGCAGAATGCCACTTGACCAAGGAAGGCAGCTTGATCGTGGCGAGATGCCACTGGACTAAGGAAATGTAGCTCGATCAGGGCGGAATGCCACTTGACCAAGGAAGGGGTAGCTTGGCTAGGGCGGAATGCCACTAGACCGAGATAGGATAGCTCATTCGGGGAGCGCCGGTTTAACCGTGTGGTATGGCTTTAGGTGCTTCCCATTGAGGGGAGAGAATTGGATGACTCCTTTATGATCCGCAAGGATGTATGCACCCCCTTCATATACTCGGTGGACGACATATGGTCCGACCCAGTTTTCAATCAACTTCCCCTTGGGGTTGGAAGCCATTACTTCTCTTCTTTTGACCATTACCAGGTCTCCTTTCTTGAATTCTTGACACTTGACCAGCTTATCAAAAGCACGGGCCATACGGGCTTGATAGAGTTGAATATTCTGTTGCGCCCAAAGGCGCTTACCATCAAGCTATGCGAGCTCTTCTAATCTTCCTTCTATGTTGGCTTGTTCGCTGCCCGCCAATCCATGCTGGATAGCGACTTGCAATGAGGGGATTTCCAGCTCAATCGGCACCATGGCCTCTGAGCCATACACAAGTGTTGGCACTCAAAACATGATCCTTTGGCAACCAAGCCGCAAAGATGAATGATACGGCCCACTGAAGCACAGAAGCCGATAAAGATCAACTTATCAAGGGGACCCCTCAAGCTGATAAAGCCCCGAGCCACCTTGAAGGGAACGTCGGGGACTTTACCTCAGGAGAGCCGAAGTGAACCCGCAACCAACCGGCAGCGCGATCAAGCCTGCCCAATGATCCGGCATCGACCTCGTCATGCCGCTACCCCACATCCGTCGCCCGACCAAGGACGACGGTCTACCCAATGACTCTCCTAAGGAGGAAGAATGTCCTCGGCCATCCGAAACAAGGGGGCCAAAGGTTCTGTCAGCAGAAGACCCCGATTACCCGGCACGGGTTCGGCTTCTCGCCATAGTGGGCCCGTTAGTGGCCGATTGATCACCAATTCAAGGTGGAATTGTCCAGGATGTAACGTCATCCTGTAAGGAAGCTTCGAGCATGAGTCCGTCTCAGCCAGAAGCACAAATCACAGTGCCGAAGACTGTGTCAGTAGGACACCCGTGTGCTCGGACCGGACACACACGAAGTCTTGTTTAAGGCCATTCGTCCTATCAAGAGCTTCGTGAACACCCCATCAAGGCCCTTCGATGGCCAGGGCGAGGGGAACAGTCGACGGCAGCTTCCGGAATCATCTCCGGGCCTACAGGACTGACACGCCAAGTGAATAGGTTAAAACGGCGCCGTCAAACCGGCGCGCAAAGAACAAAAGGGGGTGTTCCCCGGCGCCGTCATTCCGGTGCGCAAAAGCCAGATGGGGCCCTTCCCCGGCGCCGTCAACCCGGTGCGCAATAGCCAAATGGGGCCTCTCCCCGGCGCCGTCAACCCGGCGCGCCTCTTCCTGGGGCGCCGTTTTAACCCCAAGGCTATATATAGCCTGTCGACAGAAGAGATCAAGATATAAAAGATCAAGGGGGACCCGATAAAGAGAGGAAGTGGGATCAAAAAGAAAGAAAAGGGAAATAGAAAGAAAGGGGGGAGGTCCAGGGGTGCTTCTTTTCTGAAGGAGTTCCCGGCTAAAGTCCCTCGGCGGCCGCCACCCTCTTCCGCTCGAACTCCCCGGTGTCGGAGAGGACGATCGACTGCTTCCCTGCCTTCTAGGTGGGTCGTCGTCATGTTCCTCGTCGAATCTCCCCGCTTCTGTTTTGCTGTATTCGCCCCAGGGCTACAATGTAAATGAAGAAAAGGGGGAGGGGTGATGATACGAGCCTTTCCTCCCCCTTTTTCCTCATCTTTCCTTCTGCCTTTTTTTTTATTCCGTCTGTAATCGTTTCTTCGATTAATAGAAACGGCGGCCGATCGACAACGACGGCACCGGAATCTACATGCTCTGCATACACATAACTGTGTCTTCCATGGGATGAATAAAGAGTTGCTCTGATTGATTTTGTATCTTTTCCTCCCGCTCTCCAATCCTCCTTCGAGCGTGCATTTAATGATGTCTCCAACATATGTATATACTCTCGTATAACCGATTTCTCTGACTTTGGTTATGCCTTCGGGCTACATGAATCATTCATCCCCCTCCCCGGGGTTCTCTTCCTTTCGAGTTTGATGCAACGGCTGGACTCAGCATTGAATATTTTATGGGCTTTGCGAGCAGAGATGTACTTGTGTGCATATCTCTGTCTGGTCTGCGCCTAGGGAATAAGGTTCTTCACCGTCCCCTTTATGCTCTGTTTCATAGACCAGGGGGATGGGAAGAATCCTTGGATGGCTTCCAGTCGTTCGACGGTGAGCCCCATGTGGGTTTGTTCTCGAATGTCATATATACGTATATGTATATCGGTACCCCGGGCTATGCGCCGGCTACATATTCTGCTAGTGATTGACTTGCTCGATCCGTGGGGCTCCATCATTTCAATGTATTTCTAGGCAATTAGCTTGTCTGTCTGGCATCGTCAAGCGAAGTTTCATACTGCTTCCTGTTATGTCATTTGTACTTTGATGGGAGTATGCTATGTAGCATCACTCCAGCATCCGGGGAGGGGGGACATTCCCCAAATCCTGTTTTCACCAATCATTCGGTTGACAGAGGGATCGTCTCTCGATGACAAATCTCCCTGTGGACCACTGGGTGTACAATAATGGGGCTAAGCCCTACAGTTCAGAATCTGCAGTCCTTAACGGACTCGACAGTGACCGTGGGTGGTGTTCCCCTCGTAGGCTAGCCCTCGGGGATTCCTTCCCTGTATGGTCGTCCCGATTCGAGTGTTGTGGTGACTCGGGTCGCGTGCCCCTCGTAGGCTAGCCCTCGGGGTTTTTGCTCCCATATCGAGTCACCTCACTCACTCACCGTTACCCACTGACTCGGTGCCCCTAGCAGGCTAGCCCTCGGGGTTTTCCTATCCATTTGGGTCTGTCGGCCACCGTTGTGCCACCCGGCTTTTAGGGGTTTACTCCGCCACGTGAGTACTCCCTGCATCTCCCCGACCATCCTTTGAGATGGGGAGATGCTGCCGAAATTTCGGCTCGAACGAGTTAAACTCGGAACAATCGCCTCACGCGAGCCCGTGACTCGGCCTTTGAATGACTCACCGATTCTATGAATAATCAACTTAATAAATTCTCAAAACTATCCAAAACCTCTTAATAAATCTATGAATAAACCAACGAGGCTCCTGTTTCCATGAAGTCGGGTTAATTCGGCGCGTTCATGCGCGATCACGCCTTAAAATGGCGCGCCCTTCCCGGCGCGGTCTTCCCGGCGCGGCGTTCCCGGCGCGCCCTTCCCGGCGCGACCTTTTCGGCGCGGCCTTCCCGGCGCGCCCCGGCTTCCCGCGCCGTTTTAACAGCCTACCCCTTTTACCTACGGAGCTGACGCCGTTTTAAACCTTTTACCTACATTCCAGGGCGTCGTTTCAAGCGTTTTAGCCCCTGTCTTTGCACGCACTGCACCGGTTTCATCCCGAATCGTGTCGTCGCATCATTCTAACCCCTTTCCCACTTATGGGATGAACTCTTGTGTCAATCACAGAAGGATGCAAGTCCCTCAACTAATAATCATCATGTAGTTCCTTTTTCGGCTTCGACAGCCCGATATCTCGGCAATTAATCAAAGGTGTTCCCTCCTCATGGGGGATGTAATTAACGCCATAACCTTTATGGTATGGCAGACTGCTGGTCCCGACCGAACCTCACATTCGCCCGACACGGGTCAGAATGAGCGCATAATAGAATCGTCACTCATGTGACTGGCACGCCCGCGTCGTTAATTGATCGTTTGACTACCAGTTAGTCAGTTGGTCGATCGACCCGCGAAGGAAAGAAAAAAAAAGGTCGCAAACATAGCCTGGCACGCCCGGTGGGACCAGTGTCACCTTTCATCTCTTTGCCAAGATATTCAGGCTTCGAAGCCCTCTCAAAGGCTACTGATTATCGCCTTGTTTGATATTTCAGTGCAAACAATGACGACTCACGGGATAACTGGCGTCGGCTTCAGTCCTGCGATGGTCGCCAGACACGAGCAAGGGTACCTGGCGGTGCCCATGGAATTTGGTAGCTTTCCTCCTACTGTGGGCTTCCCCAACTTCTTGGGGTTGGCCTTTGTCGACATGCTGGAAGTCGAAGCGAAGCCACGGAACCCGTCAAGGAAACCGTGAAGGAAATGGAGCCTCTGAAGGCTCCCTGCTGCGATGGTTCGCTCAAGAATCCGGCCCCGGCCGCTAGCTGCCTGGTGCACCACATTGTATGTGGGATGCATCCCACTGTCATCAACAAACCCCCTGGAGGACGTCAACGTCGCCAGGCTCGCAAGAACACTGCTGTGATCACCGGAACGGTCTCTCAGTTCGGAAAATCAATGCTGGTGGGAGGCATGCGTGTCTTCCTGAACGGGCGCACGGCACGGGTGACCCTAGACCGCGTTATCCCAAACGTTCCTGTCTACAACAACTATCAAGCTCTCGCTGGAAGGAGGGCAGAAAGAGAAGAAGCCGGCCACCATGGCCAAAGAAACCCGGCGCTCAGGCCGAGGAAGTTCAAACAGGTGTGGGTTCCCAAGCGGACCCAACCTGCCTGCCATCCAACGCCCACCCGCCGTTGTCCTATGAACGACGAGGCGGGAGCGAGAAGAGAAAGGGGCTTGTCCCCGATGAATGAAGAAGAGGTGGTTGCGGACCCTCCGCGTCACAGAAGTTTCCGGGCTGTGACCCGTCAAGGCAACGTCCCTGCCACGGGGCGAAGGTTCCAACAACCAGCCGACAGGGCTCGACTGGCCTACATTCCTCCTGCTGGGGGTCGACCACTTTCCCCCGTGCTACATCAAGAACAGGGTCGAGAAGAAATGGCCTGCCTGGTCAGAAGCTATTTCCGAGGATTGGGTAACACCTCGCTCGGACAGCAGCGGCTGATGCAGACAGTCGCCACTGAAGAAAATTACTGCCCATCAACGGCAGATGAAGAAGAAATGGAGGATATAATGAGGATGTCGTCGGTCGACGACAATGGACACAATGATGGCTTTGAGATCGAAGCCGATGAAACCTCCCCCGAGCGGGAAGAAAGAAGAAGAATTTCTGTGTTCGAGAGGCTGACCTTTCCGCAACAAGCAAGGCGGAGGGTCCATCGACAAAGAAGGAGGATGCAGGTTTTCACTTGCAACATGGCTGGTGTATCCAGCCGATATGGGGAGCTTCCTGAAGACCCCCAAGAATTGGCTCAGTTGGCCGTACGGCCGGGACCAGCTACCCGCAGGACAGAAGCAGCAAGAGGGCTTCTGACAAGGATGAAAGAGAAGCAGCCCCAGTTATACCTCCACTGGGATGACAAAGCCCCCGTCTTGACCACTAATGTGGTAACGACGGAAGAAGAAGACGACGTACTCCTCGACATCCTGCCCGAGGGTACGTCCGGGGAAACAACAGAAGGTGTCCCCACCACTATAGATACATCAGTCTTGATGTTGCTGCAAAGATATCAACGGGAAATAGATTCCCTGAAGAAACAGCTGATGGAGAAAACTGAACACTCATCGGCCTCTAAACCACTCGAAGTCCAAGGTGAATCATCCCGGGGAGCGGCTCGTCGAGACGACCCTCCACCACTTTATACACTACCCCAGCCGTCAGAGCCAACTGTGACGACAGCACAACAGCGGCCACCATAGCCTCAGCCGCTGCTACCTCCGGTGCTTCCTCAAGTGCACCCAACACCCCCGCTGCTGCATCCTCCACAGGCGACCACCCTGGTCACCCCGTACCTGCAGCCAGCACACTTCTATCCGGAGCCAGTCGACCCCACGGTCGTGAACCAGATGATGGTGGAGAGGATGATCGAGCTGAAGCTCGCAGAGAAGAGCGAAGGCGACTACGTCGCATTCGATGCCTATCGGGTGCCCTACCCGCAACACCATGCGGCTAAGCGACTTCCCCGGGGAGTCAACAAGCCACCTAAATTTCACAAATTCAACGGGAAAGGTTCCCCAAAAGAACATATTGCATATTATATGACCGTTATGGGTGATCTGTCCACCGACGAGTCATATTTGCTGAAATTCTTCGGGTCCTCGCTGACGGGGCTCGCATTTGAATGGTACTCCAGCCTCTCGGCCGGGTCAATCAATGACTGGTCAGATATGCAGAGGAAGTTCAGAGAAAGATTCCATGTCACAGAGAGGGAGGTCACAGTGGCCGAACTCTATTCGACAAAACAAAGGGCAGATGAGACCGCCCTTGACTACATCAAGAGGTGGAGGAACCTCGGAATGAGATGCAAGCGACCCCCGCACCAGGAGGACGCTGTGCAAATATGTAAGCAAAATCTCAGGAGGGAGGTCCTGGAAAAGATGATTGGTATGGAAATACGGTCGTTCGACCGGCTGAATAATGTCGTGGCTGAGGTGGAAGCTTTTCTAGCCAAGCCTGTCCCGACGTCAACTGCCAGCATAGCCCAGAAAGGCAAGGCTGCGGAGCGGTGCCCCACACCCAAAGAAGCAAATGCGCTTGATATCAAGGCATTCGAACAACAGAAGGAGAAAGGCAAGAAGGCGGCTCCCCCGCAACCTGCGAAAGCTCCGGATGATAAAGAAGGTCCTTCGTTGAGGGACAAAATGAAGAATGCTTATTCTTTTCCTAAGGATAAGACCCGGATCCTGTTTGAGTGGGTAACGGAATACAGTATGGTCACTCTGCCTGAGCCGAGAAGACCAGAGGACCTGAAGAGAAAAGACAGTCCAAGATTCTGCCCCTGTCACCAAATGCTGGGACATTCAATCGAAGACTGTTATGTTTTCAAAGACGTCATCGAAGGGATGGTGAAGAAGAATGAGATAGAGCTGGGAGAGTACAAAGTAGACCCTCCTCAGCCACATGAAGCTCCTCCCCGAAGAGCGGCAGTCAACATGGTCTCCCTCTACCAGGCACTACCCGAGGAGATCTCTGAAGCAAGCACACGGAGCACCTACGAAATCCATTTCCTGGAGCCCGTGAAGGAGTAGCAGGGGTGGCAGCAAATCCCTGTGAAGCACAAGAAGAAGAGGGCACCCCGCCCAAAAGAGGGGGCACATATCCGTGGCATTACACCCCGGCCTGCTCCGCCAGTGGTAGCACCCGTATGGGTCACTCCACCTACAGCTGTCAGAATACATACACCCAACAGGAGGAGACAAACTCCGCTGCCAGTAATCAAGGAAATCAATCCTGGGGTCCTTCGACTGCAACACTTAATTGAAGGGCTAGAGGAATACGTACAGCCCGAATTGAAACCTCTGCTGGTACGGGACCATGTCCTATGGCAAGAGCTGGAGCAACTCTCACTCAAGCAAGGGGAGGAAGCTGAAGCAGCACCACCCCAAGAGAGCAGCCTGTTCTGGGGCCAAGCACCTGCAGAAACCAAAAAGAAGAGAAAGCAAAAGAAAAAGAAAAGAAAGGCCGCTGGGTCCCATAAAACACAGGTCATCTCCTGCAATACCCTGTCAGCACTCTTCAACCTACCCGGAGAAGAGGAAGAAGAAGAAATTTACTTCACACCCCATGCTGGGGGAGGCAAGGCCGAGGCCGCAACTGTTGCACATGCCACTCGGTCAGGCCGGAAATGGGGGCGCCAGCCGCTGCCCAATCACAACATTATGTTCAGAGGGGAGCAACCCTACAAGACACCTCCGCCGGAAGTTAAGGGAGTACAGATCCCTCCTCCGTCAGGTCTATACAGCAAGACTGGGGGCAAGACAGTCCCGTCATTCCTTGAATTCATGAAGATGTCAAAGGGGAAGCAGCCTTGTCAGGAGGCTAACCCTACACCCGGGGTCATTCACCCGCAGTCAGTGCAACCCCCTGAGGATTCAAATGCAGATGGGGCTTGCCCTACAACAGCTAATAAAGAAGACCCGACAGCCGGTGCCAGTCAAGGGGGTGCCGAGTCCGAGGAAGATGAAGCAGGTCCGTCTGGACCCACAAATCAAAACCCTCCTAAGCCCAGATGGGTTGAAGAGATGAAGCTCTCCAATGTCCAGGCTGGAAGCCGAATAATGAAGTTGCTCAAGAAGCTCCCTGCTCGATTTACGATCTGGGAAATTCTCTCTTTGAGTGAAGAGACTCGACAGGCAATCATCACTGCTCTGCAGACGCCTGCTCATTTTGAAACCTGCATAGCTGAGGCTATACCAGAAGCCAGTATGACCTTCTCTCCAGAAGACATGCTACTACCTACTGCTAGTCACAACAGGCCTCTATATATGAAAGGACATCTGAATGGAAGAGAGCTGAACCGGATTCTGGTTGACCCTGGTGCAGCAGTCAACATCTTGCCATATAGAATATACGAGAGGTACCACTTCAATGTACATCTCGAGAAAGTCGGGGATATGCGTACCGCTGGCTTCAACCAAAAATGTGAAGTATCTTTGGGAGTGGCAGAGTTCACACTGACCCTGGCAGATTTCACTACAACGGTGCAATTTCACGTCATTGACTCTCGCACCTCCTACAAAGCACTGCTCGGCCGCCCATGGCTGCACGAAAATATGGTGGTGCCCTCCACGCTCCACCAGTGCATCAAATACAGCCTCCAGGGGAAGGAGGAAAGGATATTTGCTGACATCCACCCGTTCGAGGTGTTTGAATGTCACTTGGCGGACGCCAATCTGTATACGGGGTCTCCCCGGAAGGTTTCTGAAACTGAAGCCCCCGTAGGGGCATCAAAGAATAGATCAGGTGACGGTTGGTATCCACCACCGCCGCGCGGATATGTCAAGCCGAAGGTGGTTTCCCACATCACGGCTTCTGGAAATGTCGGCAGGGTGACACCCCCAGCATTATACCCCAAAGCTAAGGAAGTGCATATTGATCGACAGCACGACTGCATCGGAGTCCCGGCCGGCCTCACCAAGCCAGTCTCCGGCCTCGATGGTCCCACTGTCGAACCTTTCAAAGCCTGGGAGGTGGCACAAGAAGATGGGCCCAGCAGCTTGTTCTATACGGCTGAGAAGCATCCCACTCAGGAAGACGCAGACTGCAGCCTCCCTGAGGATCTAGCCGACCCGCGGGTTCCTGTTCAGGGCCTGGCATTTACCACTGATCGAACGGCCAGGATGTTTCAAAAGCAACACATCCCTCTCGATCAACCTCAAAAACATAAGGAAGCTTTCCAGAAGATGTGGTATCCTGTAAATCTGGACAAAGAAATGAGACGTGTCTCTCAACATTCGGGTCTGGGCTTCACCCTGGAAGACTACTATTACAGTGGGCGGTACGAGGTGGATACCATCTCCACCTTCTATTCAACTAAAGACAGCCCTCTGGGGGCAACCTTTGATGAGTATCTGGCGGAGGCCGAACATGCTGAATTGGCCCTATCCGGGAATCAACAAATGGAGACCTTGATCTCCTGCCGATGTTGGGAGCAGGTCCGTCCTGAGGAAGCGACCTTTCAAGCCGAATTTGATACGGCTGATAGCAGCGAAGCCGAGGACATTCAAGAAGCAGGAGTCTCTCCCTCTACAAGGGTCCTACTAACGACAACTTCAACACCCTTTCTGCCAATTAGGGAGGTCTTGGTCAACTCCAATCAAGGGGAGCCGGCTACCATGAAAGAAAGGGCCACTTCTGTGGAAGATACAACTGTCCCAGAAGGAGCTGCAACGGCAATGGATCTTCTAATAGAACAATCCACCCAGCCGCTAGCACAAGAGATCAAGAAACCTCAGGAAGCTCTGGCAGTGTCTGACGAGGAAGTAGAAGTGCTCGACCCTCAAGATGGTATTCCAGACTTCGTCGACCTCCAGCCAGCACCTCCGGAAATAGAAGATGGAGGCCAGGCCACAGTCGATGAACTAATAGAAGTCAACTTGGGAGATGAGGGGGACCCTAGGCCTACCTTCCTCAGTGCCCAACTATCCCCGGAAGAACGGGAGCTGTACATTCAACTACTACTAGAATACCGGGATTGCTTCGCCTGGACTTATAAAGAGATGCCAGGTCTAAGCCCTGCTGTCTCACAACATGAGCTGGCAATCAACCCTGAAGCCGAGCCGGTGAAGCAACCACCGCGGCGTATGAGGCCAGAGCTCATCACCCGAATCTATGCTGAAGTTGACAAGCTCATTGATGTGGGATTTGTTGAAGAAAATCAGTACACCACATGGCTGGCGAATATCGTCCCCGTAAAAAAGAAGAATGGACAGATCCGGATTTGTGTCAACTTCCGAGATCTAAACAAAGCATGCCCTAAAGATGACTTCCCGGTGCCAATAACTGAGGTCATGATCGATGCTACAACCGGCCATGAAGCCCTGTCATTCATGGATGGGTAGTCCGGCTACAATCAGATTTAGATTGCGGAGCACTACCGGGTCCATACCGCTTTCCGAACTCCCAAAGGCATTTATCATTACAAGAGAATGCCATTCAGACTGAAGAATGCTGGTGCAACCTATCAGCGCGCAATGACCAAAATCTTTGATGAATTGCTCTACCACAAGGTCGAGTGCTACATAGATGACCTGGTGGTCAAAACCAGAAGAAAAGAAGATCACCTGCAAGACCTCCGGATTATTTTTCAGAGGCTGAGGCAGCATGAGCTAAAAATGAATCCTATGAAATGTGCGTTCGGAGTGTCGAGCGGAAAATTCTTGGGCTTTGTCGTCCGATATCGGGGGATCGAGATAGACCCCGCAAAGATCAAGGCGATCCAGGAGTTACCTCCACCAAGGAACATCTCCGAGCTGAGGTCACTACAAGGTCGTTTGGCTTATATCCGGCGGTTCATTTCCAATTTGTCAGGGCGATGCCAGCCTTTTCACAAGTTGATGATGAAAGATGTTTCCTTCTATTGGGATGAAGATTGCCAGACAGTCTTTGACAAGTTAAAAGACTATCTGAAGACTCCTCCAGTATTGGGCGCGCCGGTGAAAGGACGGCCGTTGATACTGTATATAGCAGCTACACATAATTCTCTGGGGGCAATGCTAGCCCAGAATAATGAAGAAGGGAAAGAACAAGCCCTCTATTACCTCAGTCGGAGACTGGTCAGAACTGAAGAGAAATATACTTATATTGAGAAGATCTGCCTGGCACTAATCTTCGCAGTCAAAAAGCTCCGGTACTATATGTTGTCGCATAAAATCAGCTTGGTGTCCAAGGAGGATCCCCTGAAATATATTATGTCCCAGCCGGCACTCAAAGGCCGCCTAGGCAAATGGGCGGTAATCCTCATGGAGTTTGATGTCTCCTACGTGCCGCGCAAAGCCATCAAAGGTCAAGCTATTGCGGACTTCTTTGCTGAACATCCGATACCCGGGGAAAGCCCGTGGGAACCGGAACTTCCCGAGGATGAGACCCTAGAAGCCGCCCAAGTACAGCCTTCCTCATGGCAGCTATACTTTGATGGCGCTTCCAGAATCGACACCTCTGCTACCGGGTCATCCAGGGTCAGAGCAGGGGCAGGCATAGTCTTGAAGTCCCCAGAAGGAGAAGTGGTGCATACATCCTGCTCCATAAACAAACAATGCACAAACAATGAAGCAGAATATGAAGCCCTGATAATCGGGTTGCAGATCACTCTGTCCATGGGAATTCAGATGCTGGAAGCGTTCGGAGACTCCATGCTAGTTATAAAACAGCTGGAAGGAGAGTTCGAGGTGCGAAATCAAGAGCTCCTCCCCTATCACCAGTTGGCAACTCGACTGATGTCAAAATTTTACTTCATCAGCATCAAGCACATCAATCGAGGCCGGAATGCTCAGGCAGACGCCCTCGCTAAGCTGGCCAGTTCATTGGCGGTCCCGCCAGACACAAGCCTGAATATAACAGTAATCAACCGCCGACAGGTCCCCAGCGTAACAGAGGTCCTTGCCGACGAACATGAGATGGAGGTAACAGTCATCGAAGGGGTTCAGCAGCCCGATTGGCGAGAGCATCTCCTACGCTGGTTTCAACACCAGCAACTTCCAAAAGAAAAGGAACAAAGAATGAAGCTCCTGAGGATCAAGGATTCTTACGAGATGAGAAGCGGGACCTTGTTCCGAATTATGGCAGATGCCCGAAGGAAAGTCCTACTCTGTTGCCTATCTTCAGCAGAAGCGGGACAGGTGATGCAAGAAGTTCATGCAGGATCAGCTGGGACACACCAGGCCGGTCCGAAAATGAAGATAGAGATAAAGAAATTGGGTTACTATTGGCCCACTATATTCAATGATTGCTGCAAGTTCGCCAAGGCTTGTCAGAAATGTCAAGAACATGCTAATGTGGCGAGGAGACCCCCAGTGCCACTACATCCCACTCTACCAAGTTGGCCGTTTGCTCAGTGGGGCACGGACGTGGTACGGCCACTTCCAGCATCTTCATCAGGATGCAGATACATCTTAGCAGCTACAGATTATTTCTCCAGATGGGCGGAGGCAGTAGCACTAAGAGATGTGACCGGAGAACTAGTTGCAAGATTCTTCCAGCAGAATGTAATATTTCGGTTCGGGATCCCCAGCCGAATCATCTCTGATAACGGCAGCCATTTCAGGAACCAGAAGGTTTATCGGCTGGCCGACAAATACAAAATTGACTGGAGAACATCCTCCCCCTATAACCCTCAAGCCAATGGATTAGCAGAGGCCTTTAACAAGACCTTGTGCACACTATTGGCGAAGACTGTCAAGTCTAACAAAAAGGATTGGGAAGAAAGGATGTACGAAGCACTTTGGGCTTATCGTACTGTCTACAAGACCCCAACCGGCTGTTCACCCTTCTCCCTTGTCTATGGGTCGGAAGCTGTAGTGCCGATTGAACTTGAAGTTCCTTCATTATGAGTTGCCATCCAGCACGGATTAGTCAGCGGTGAGCAGACCAACGCAAAAAGAAGATTGGAAGAGCTCGCTGAGCTCGAAGGAAAACGCCTCCAGGCGCAACAAAACATCCAACTCTACCAAGCTCGCATGGCCCGTGCTTTTGACAAATTAGTCAAGGGTCGAGAGTTCAAGAAAGGAGACCTGGTGATGGTCAAAAGAAGAGAAGTGATGGCCTCTAACCCCAAAGGGAAGCTGGTCAAAAATTGGGTCGGACCGTATATCATCCGCCGAGTATATGAAGGGGGTGCCTACGTCCTTGTAGACCACAAAGGAGTCGTCCAGTTCTCTCCCCTCAACGGAAAACACATTAAGCTGTATCATGCGGCGCAGCCGACACACCCCGAGTGATCGGTCGGAACATACCCTTTACTTGGTTAGCGGCATTCCGCCCTAATCGAGCTACCTTTTCCTTGGTTAGCGGCATTCCGCCTTAATCGAGCTACTTTTCCTTGGTTAGCGGCATTCCGCCCTAATCGAGCTACCTTTTCCTTGGTTAGTGGCACTCCGCCTTAATCGAGCTACTTTTCCTTGGTTAGCGGCATTCCGTCCTAATCAAGCTACTTTTCCTTGGTTAGTAGCACTCCGCCCTAACTGAGCTACCCTTTCCTTGGTTAGTGGCACTCCGCCTTAATCGAGCTACTTTCCCTTGGTTAGCGGCATTCCACCCTAATCGAGCTACTTATCCTTGGTTAGTGGCATTCCGCCCTAATCGAGTTACTCTTCCTTGGTTAGTGGCACTCCGCCTTAATCGAGCTACTTTTCCTTGGTTAGTGGCACTCCGCCTTAATCAAGCTACCTTTCCTTGGTTAGTAGCATTCCGCCCTGATCAAGCTACTTTTCATCGGTCAATGGCACTCTGCCCTGATCGAGCTACCCTCTCCTTGGCTAGCGGCACTCCGCCTTAATCAAGCTACCTTTCCTTGGTTAGCAGCATTCCGCCCTGATCAAGCTACTTTTAATCGGTCAATGGCACTCTGCCCTGATCGAGCTACCCTCTCCTTGGCTAGCGACTTTCTGCCATAATCAAGTTACCTCTCCTCGGTGAGCGGCATTTCGCCCCGATCAAGCTACCCTCTCTCGGATCGCATTCCAAATAAAAAAAAAGAAGAAAAGAAAAAAAGAGATGGGGTTAAAAATAGAGATACCCCGCTAGACTCGCTCCCACATCGGGACAAGTGCAAAAATGGCTATAACCCGGCTGTGGCGAAAACCCGAAAGGGCGTCGCAGGCAAAATCGGGTACCCCGCCACGTGAAAACCCGAAAGGGCGCGTGGGCAAAAGCAAGAGGGGGCTAGCTTCGGCGAAAACCCGAAAGGGCGCTTGAGTCAGTAAAGTGGTAATTTCCCAAATGCCTCTCCTATTCTCCACCCAATAAAACTCCGAAAGGGACAATCATCAAAGTCCCACCGGGAATACTTTAACAACCCCTTTTTGACCCTCGTCATCATCGACGAGATCGGTCGATCTCTGTCCATAACTTGGACCTTACGTCCTTGTTAATAACCTCATCTTTGCTTCGGCATGTAACCCATGTCGATGAACAAACCCTTTTCGACCCTCGTCATCATCGGTGAGATCGGTCGATCTCTACCCCCAACATTGGACCTTACGTCCCTATTGACAACCCCATCCTTGTTTCGGCAGTGACATATGCCGACGAACAAACCCTCTTCGACTCTCGCCATCATCTGCGAGATCGGTCAACCTCTACTCTTGAACTCTTATCCTACATCCTTGTTAATAAACCACTTCCTTGCTTCGACATTTAACCAGTGTCGACGAAATAAACCTAAGACCCACCCTTGTCCTCATCAACAAGGACGGTCGGCGTTCCCGCGATCCAGTTCTTCTGAATCTCGAATTAAAAAAAAAAGAGAAAAGAAATTGGGTTAAAAATAGAGATACCCCGCCAGACTTGTTCCTATATCAGGACAAGTGCAAAAACGGCTATAACCCAGCTGTGGCGAAAACCCGAAAGGGCGTCGCAGGCAAAATTGGGAACCCCGCCGCGTGAAAACCCGAAAGGGCGCGCGGGCAAAAGTAAGAGGGGGCTGGCCTCGGCGAAAACCCGAAAGGGCACTTAGGTCAGTAATGTGAATAAAATTTTTTGAATGATGAATAGTGATGAACCATCCGCCGTCCAAAAGGCCACTTTCAAGGTTGTGACGAGGATCTTCATCCGATATCCCACTTATGCACGTCCAGTGTCTCTACCCTTTTGACCCTTGTCACCATCGGCAAGATCGGTCACTACCTATCCGGTTTTTGTCACCATCGGCAATACCGTCTACCCTTTTGACCCTTGTCACCATCGGCAAGATCGGTCACTACCTATCCGGTTTTTGTCACCATCGGCAATACCGTCTACCCTTTTGACCCTTGTCACCATCGGCAAGATCGGTCGCTACCCTTATCCGGTTTTTGTCACCATCGGCAATACCGTCTACCCTTTTGACCCTTGTCACCTTCGGCAAGATCGGTCACTACCTATCCGGTTTTTGTCACCATCGGCAATACCGTCTACCCTTTTGACCCTTGTCACCATCGGCAAGATCGGTCGCTACCCTTATCCGGTTTTGGTCACCATCGGTAATACCGTCTACCCTTTTGACCCTTGTCACCATCGACAAGATCGGTCACTACCTATCCGGTTTTTGTCACCATCGGTAATACCGTCTACCCTTTTGACCCTTGTCACCATCGGCAAGATCGGTCGCTACCCTTATCCGATTTTTGTCACCATCGGCAATACCGTCTACCCTTTTGACCCTTGTCACCATCGGCAAGATCGGTCACTACCTATCCGATTTTTGTCACCATCGACAATACCGTCTACCCTTTTGACCCTTGTCACCATCGGCAAGATCGGTCACTACCTATCCGGTTTTTGTCACAATCGGCAATACCGTCTACCCTTTTGACCCTTGTCACCATCTGCAAGATCGGTCGCTACCTATCCGATTTTTGTCATCATCGGCAAGACCGTCTACCCCTTTCGACCCTTGTCACCATCGGCAAGATCGATCGTTACCTATCCAGTTTTTATCACTATCGGCAAGACCGTCTACCCCTTTCGACCCTTGTCACCATCGGCAAGATCGGTCGCTACCTATCCGGTTTTTGTCATCATCGGCAAGGCCATCTACCTTTTCGACCCTTGTCACCATCGGCAAGATCAGTCGCTACCCTATCCGGTTTTTGTCACTATCGGCAAGACCGTCTACCCCTTTTTGACCCTTGTCACCATCGACAAGATCGGTTGCCTACTCTCTAACCTGGGCCCTCCGCCCTCGCTGACCAACAAAACATCATGGCATCAACATTTGACCCGTGTCAAGGGTCATAACACACCTCTCATCACCAGCGGCAAGATTCGCTAGGTGCATCTGCCTACGCTACCTATGTCCCACATTGGCAAAGGCCCCGTTCTGGGAATGGCTACATCGCGGTGGAGCGAACACCTCACCCCTTCCTTGAAGGCGTGAGCGCTCTCCTGCGCCATCAGCAAGTATCCCTAGGTTCGGGTGACCATCCAGAATAAAGAAAAGAAAGAAGGAAAAGAAGTCGCGATTGATGGCAACGAAAAGAAATATTTCCATTTAATGAGAATGGGTGGAACACATTTTTTTTGCCCGGGGCATCCCCCGGGGGTACATGAGCTCCGAAGACAAAAAGGAGCATTACAAAAAAAAGAAAGAAAAAAAAAAGGGCAAGGTCACGGCAGAGGGCGCCGGAAGATATCTGCCAAGTCTAAAAGGCCCAGCGAAGGATATCGTGTCAACTCTTGCAAACGGGTCTTGGTGGCTGTCAGCTGGGATAACCTCTCGTCTAGTGAGGCAAGTTGTCCTTTAGCCAGGTCAGCCTCTTTCGTTGTCTGGATCTCTAGGCGCTCGCCCTCTTGCAGCTCGGCTTCGACCTTAGCAAGTTCCGAGCGCAACTCGTCCAACCGTGCCGCGAGGAGCATCCGACATTCCTAGATATTGCTGGCAACATTTCTCAGCTGCCCCACGGTCGTCCTCAATGAACTAACGGCGGTGCGGCAATCTGCCTTCTCCAGCTTCGCAGCAGTCAGCTGATCAGAAACCTCTCGATTGAGGAACTCCCGCCTGTTGGCATGTTTTAACAACATCACAACCCGCGGGGTCCAATCATCCATTGGACAGCCAAATGCTAAAAGCGATCGGGAGAGATGATCTATCAAGCTTCTCAGCTGTAGATAAGTCAGGTTCGGAGAAGCTAGCATGGCCCGCTGGAGGTTATCCAGAGACTTCCACACCATGTCTCCAGAAAATTGTAGACCCAGTGGCGAAGTCTCGGGGAGCTGAAAGTCTACCCTGCTATCTACCTCGGCCCAGATATCGTCGGCTACCCCGAGGGACGTCGACGGCATAGTCTGTACGACGCCCACATCCGGCCCGACTATTGCGGCTACATCAACTGAAGGAACCTCCACGATGGCAACTTCCTTGCCCGCCCGTTGCGGTGAGGCTACAACAACCGTGTCGGCGACGGAAGGCGCTGGCTCTTCTTGAGCAGTCTCACCGGTCGCTGAGGCAGGAGAGCCCTCTATGATCGACAGAGCTTTAATGATATCGGCCTCGCCCGCAATAATTTTCCCTGCCTCTATTTCAGGGGGATCACTCGGCTTCAGCAATGACTCGTCACCAGCAACCAGGGCTTGAGCCCCTGCAACCTCGGGCGGGCCGATGACCTCGGCAGTCGCACCTGGTTCCTCCGAGGCCACTACAGCAGCATAGGTCCGTGGAAGCCACAGGGCAATAGGCCTCACAACTGGTGGGAAGGCCGACTGACCCATATCCACATCTGGAAGGGGTATGCGGATCATTATAGCCGGCGGTACCACCTCAGCCTGCATTCCATATATGTACATCAGCCAGCTGGCTTGAAAATTAAAAGAAGTGCTGCAAGTGGGAATCGGAATACTTCCTACCTCAATCGGCACTATATTTAGGCCTCCCAAAGTGGCCTCTGAAGATTCTGGCCCTTCTCCTGTAGCCGGGTATGATGGCCCGTGCTCGGCTCCCAATAGCCTCGGAGGGCTAAACGTTGGCAGGTCGCTCTCATAAGCTGATGAAGCCCCGGCGTCCTCAGCCTCGGTGTCCGCCATCGGGAACCCCTCATCATCACCAGAGCCGCCGCCATAATCAACCTGTTCAGAAGAGGATGACTCTTCTGCTTGTCCTCTGATCTCCAGGACCTGAGCATGAATCAGGCCGCTGAGAGGAGGCCCTCTATCCAGAACCTCCTCGGCGATCGCCATCTCGGGAACATCTATCGGCGAAGTATCCAGGGGCTGGTCCCTTGGAAGCCCTTGCTCTCCGATGACAACCCCTGCCGAGGCACCAACCTCAGGGAGCAGTGTGGGCCGAATGTCGACTGGAGTCAAAGGACAATAAACAATCAGGACTTGACTGAAATTACAACATGCCACTGAGCTCTACGGGCAAGCTGCAAATTACCTTCTGTTTCTCGATGGGGTGTCGGTGAAGGCAAGTCGCCCTCAACAGAGGTCAAGGGGACTTCCCTCTCTCTCTCTCCAGCGGCAGCTCCGGTTGCCGCCTCCAACCCAACAACGGCAGGGATAGTGCCAGCAGCTACTGAAAAGAAAGATGGTCAGCCCAGGCGGCCGAAACAAGCAAATAAGCCATGCAAGAATAAGAAGTCACCTTCGCCTTCAGGCCCTTGCGCCTGGGAGGCCTCAAATTCAGAAAATGATGGAACTCGAGGAAGGGGAACCGTAGACTCCTCTTCAGCAGCCTTCCTCCGACGTGCCCGAGTAGCACGGGATTCTGCCCTCTTGGCTTTCTTAGCCCTACTGATGGCTTCCCTGACCTGAGACCTGGTCCGCTTTCGCAAGTCCCCAGGGGGTAATGGCGTCGTGGTGGGAGCCGGCTCTGGAATGTTAAAATATGAAGGCTTCTGCGCCTTAGATATCAGCTCCCTACAGTGTCGAGTCGCTCCCGCAGAAAGACGAGCTGCGAAAACACATGAGTAAGAAGATGCACACTGAATATAGGGGAAGCAGCTCCAGGGCTGAAGAAGAAAACAGGCATTACCCTGGCATCCCCGTATATCGAGGACTGAGTGGCCAGTAAAGCAATACTGGCGCCTTGTCCCGGGAAGCTGCCTCGCGGATCAGCCAGCATACATCACCAATTGTTTCACTTTTCTCCGTCAGTTGGGCCAAATCTTCATGGCCGCAGGAGGACAAGTGATGATATAAGCTCAAGTGGTCGAATCCCCAGCCGTCGACATACTTGAAGGATATTTGAAGCTGATGGTTCCGAATGGCTTCTAACGGACTGTCAACTAAAAGCCCATGGGAATGAAGTAGGGCGAATATCCAGGGGGTGGTGGTGTACAAGTTAGCCCGCCTGTTTTCCCTCCCGATGAAGGTCCGATAAGGATGAAAATGGTCGACTTCCGGGCGCCAGCTCGCCATACTAGGAAGGGGTTCTTCCACCGGAAGGGGGATCGTCTGGAGAGCAACCCTCTCACTACTAACCCGGCACAGCCCCCAGAGAGTCTTAATATAATCATCCCTCTGGATCTCTGGCATCTTCGGGTCGGCTCGGGACGACTTGCCCTTCGCAGCTTTCCTGGCTTCTACATATGCCGCCACCTCAGTATTGGACCAAGATTTCAGCCTCTTCAAGTAGGCTGGATCAACATCCAGAATGGGCTCCCGCTGGGAGTCTAAAAAATGGCATTCGGCAACATGCCAGCAATCCTTCCGGAAATTCCGATAAAAGCCCGTTCGTGCATTCCACCACTTGATGAAGTCTGGAGTCACTCGGGGCAGGCGAGCCGGGGTTGGCACCCTGAATGATACATCCTCTCGGCGATGGAAGTAGTCCCACCATCCACGGGCTTCATCAGTAGCCGTCTGACCAGCCCGGTGTCTATTCGGCAGATTGAACCGGGCTGAAGAAGAAGGAATTTGCTGGTCATACCCAAAATTCCGGCTGAAACGGAAAGGATAATATGGCTCCAGCCACAGCAAGCCGCTTTTCCTGAAGACTAGAACACTGGGGCGAATAGACAACGCCCATTCCACCAGTTCCGGCTCCAAGATTGGCCTTGTGCTCTTCGACCCAGTCAGCTGATGAATAAATTCCTCTGTCTCAAATAATCGGCATTGTCGCATCCTGTTGACAAGAGGGTTGGAGCTGGCAGCCAAACTCCAGAAATGCAGAACGCCAGGGGAATCTGTTGGAACTATCGTCAACTTCCCCCGAATGGTGAAAAGCTGGTCTGCCAGTGAAGACGGTTCAGCACTGGCAAATTCGATCATCCGTGGCAAAGGACGATCTGACTGCATTGACCGGGGAGCTGCTTCCGGAAATAGGGTGCAGACCCAGGCATTAAAAAAGTGGAGAGGACCAACTGTCCGCGAATTCCTGGGGATGCGTGACTTGTGCAAATCCCCCAACATTTTGTATATAAGGCATAAAGCCACAGGGCACAGGGATAGCTTCGTCCCCCAAGCCATCAAACAGGCAGGGTAAATCACCTCCGGCCTGATCACCGTCTCATCTCCTTGGGGAAGGGCGAATGAACAAAGCCAATATGTCAAGTACGCAGCACAGTGTGTAACTGCGTCAACTCCCGTGGGATTCGGGCCGGCCTGCCGCCCTCTCCCTGAGACAGCAGGATATGTTGCTTGGCGCCGAGCCCTCTTCTTCCGCGCCACCGCTGTCAGAACCACTGTGGGGAAGTCCTCATAGTGCTGTTCCCCACCAAAGAAATATTGAAGCCACGTGCCCATCCGCACGCGCCTCTTCTCACCAGGCTTTCGCGCTTCCCGCGAGTCAAGTGTCAGGCGCAGCAGGGTGCGATACGCCTTCATCAGATAACGATAGGCGAAGCCCATGAAGTAGTTGCCTTCACCATCTGTCTGGTCCTTCAGCCAGTCTGCGAAGCAAACTTCTTCATACGGCTCTCCATCTATCGGCAGGCCGCTCAGCTGAGAAAGGCTCCATAAATCCAATGAAGTTTCACCTTCTGCATTGTAGAAAGTATTATACTCTGGGCAGAAGACTTCAATCATCTCGCAACATAGGCCTCGGGAGATCGGGTATCTATACCGGGAAGCGTATACGCTCTGATAAATTCCGGCGTGCACCAAGATGGGGGCGTATTGCCGCAGCAGGAAGTCTGTAAATTCAACCGCTCCCGGTCTGAAGGCGTGAGCATCGGTGGCTTTGAGCTCTCCAAACCACCCCACTAAAATTTGATGTTTGAACCGGACCGCCAAGCAGTCCAAAAGAAAAGGCTCGTCCCGGTATCCCCAATGGAGCGGTGCGAGGAATAGACCATATATGGGCTTCTCCCTATCAACGCGGCCGGCGGTTTCATTCCAGCGAGCTGGTGTGTATTGCGGCGCTCTCGTCAGCATCCCGGCCTCGGAAGATAATTCCTGCACTCCGAGCACGACCCCCCATTTCCTGGGTTCCCCGGGGATGTACATGGGCATACCATATGTGACTGACTCAGTCAGGCTGTCCCGCTCCGCCAGTAGCGCTCCTTCAGCTCTGCGGACCAGAATTAAATCATGCTTCCCACCGAGGTTGAAGCGCTCGAGGAACGCCATCAGGTGCTTGTCTTTGGGGTGGTCCCGTCTGATGTCGTCCCCTCGGTCATACCTGAATTGGTTGCCGTCGAGGATCAACAAATGGCCGGTGTCGACGGTGTCGGTTTCTGAGTCCGAAGACTCAGCCACCACGGCTACACGTCGGAGCCCCCGATCAAGGGAATGGACGTTCCTCCATGTCACGGCGACCCGAGATACAGAGGAAGAAGAGCCGGAAGCCATGTTATCTGCAAAACAGCACCTGGAAAAGAACAAACAAAAGTCAGAAATTAGTGGATCAAAATAATATTTCTGACAAAATTTCGGCAGCATCTCCTCAGCTCGAGGGTTTGCCAAAAAGAAAGCGGAAGCCGTCCACAAAGGGAGCGGCCCCTAAAAGCAGCCATAGGCATTAAGCCAGGGCCAAATGGGACACCCGAGGGATCTAGCTCCGAGGACAAGTCCTACGAGAAGCCTCCCGGGGCCCGAAGAATGGGTTCAAAACCCAAAGGACAGCAACACTCAACTCACCCGCTCACAGGCGAAACCGCCCGAGCCCAAGAGCTACTCGGCGCCGAGGGAAGAGGAGAAAGCGAAATGAAGAGAGAGAAAAATCTGTTGCAAATGAGCAGTGAAGAAGAAAAAACAAAGAAGAAAGCCTTATATAGGCCCCCCCTCATTTTGTTAAAACGGCGCGCCCCGGAGCGCGCCGTTTTAAGCAAAAGGCGCACCGGGGAGGGCGCGCCGTTTTAACCCCTGAAAGGGCCAGGGCGGGCCGGGAAGGCGGCGCCGTTTTAACCCCGAAGGCCCAGGGCGCGCCGTAAAGGCCGCGCCGTTTTAACTCTCGAAGCAAAGGCCGCGCCATTTTAAGCAACGCCGTCAGGCTTCCTACCTCGCCGGATCGACATCCGACGTCAGAATTAAGTGCTGGTCGAGCCTCCGTCAGCCAAACGAAGCTCATCCGCAGGCCTTGCCGCATTCCTGCCTCACTTGCACCGCCTACGTCTGGGGGGCATTTGTTGGCACTCAAAACATGATCCTTTGGCAACCAAGCCGCAAAGATGAATGATACGGCCCACTGAAGCACGGAAGCCGATAAAGATCAACTTATCAAGGGGACCCCTCAAGCTGAAAAAGCCCCGAGCCACCTTGAAGGGAACGTCGGGGACTTTACCTCAGGAGAGCCGAAGTGAACCCGCAACCAACCGGCAGCGTGATCAAGCCTGCCCAATGATCCGGCATCGACCTCGTCATGCCACTACCCCACATCCGTCGCCCGACCAAGGACGACGGTCTACCCAATGACTCTCCTAAGGAGGAAGAATGTCCTCGGCCATCCGAAACAAGGGGGCCAAAGGTTCTGTCAGCAGAAGACCCCGATTACCCGGCACGGGTTCGGCTTCTCGCCATAGTGGGCCCGTTAGTGGCCGATTGATCACCAATTCAAGGTGGAATTGTCCAGGATGTAACGTCATCCTGTAAGGAAGCTTCGAGCATGAGTCCGTCTCAGCCAGAAGCACAAATCACAGTGCCGAAGACTGTGTCAGTAGGACACCTGTGTGCTCGGACCGGACACACACGAAGTCTTGTTTAAGGCCATTCGTCCTATCAAGAGCTTCGTGAACACCCCATCAAGGCCCTTCGATGGCCAGGGCGAGGGGAACAGTCGACGGGAGCTTCCGGAATCACCTCCGGGCCTACCGGACTGACACGCCAAGTGAATAGGTTAAAACGGCGCCGTCAAACCGGCGCGCAAAGAACAAAAGGGGGTGTTCCCCGGCGCCGTCAATCCGGCGCGCAAAAGCCAGATGGGGCCCTTCCCCGGCGCCGTCAACCCGGCGCGCAAAAGCCAAATGGGGCCTCTCCCCGGCACCGTCAACCCGGCGCGCCTCTTCCTGGGGCGCCGTTTTAACCCCAAGGCTATATATAGCCTGTCGACAGAAGAGATCAAGATATAGAAGATCAAGGGGGACCCGATCAAGAGAGGAAGCGGAATCAAAAAGAAAGAAAAGGGAAATAGAAAGAAAGGGGGGAGGTCCAGGGGTGCTTCTTTTCTGAAGGAGTTCCCGGCTGAAGTCCCTCGGCGGCCGCCACCCTCTTCCGCTCGAGCTCCCCGGTGTCGGAGAGGACGATCGACTGCTTCCCTGCCTTCTAGGTGGGTCGTCGTCGTGTTCCTCGTCGAATCTCCCCGCTTCTGTTTTGCTGTATTCGCCCCAGGGATGCAATGTAAATGAAGAAAAGGGGGAGGGGCGATGATACGAGCCTTTCCTCCCCCTTTTTCCTCATCTTTCCTTCTGCCTTTTTTTTTATTCCGTCTATAATCGTTTCTTCGATTAATGGAAACGGCGGCCGATCGACAACGACGGCGCCGGAATCTACGTGCTCTGCATACACATAACTGTGTCTTCCATGGGATGAATAAAGAGTTGCTCTGATTGATGTTGTATCTCTTCCTCCCGCTCTCCAATCCTCCTTCGAGCGTGCATTTAATGATGTCTCCAACTTATGTATATACTCTCGTATAACCGATTTCTCCGACATTGGTTATGCCTTCGGGCTACATGAATCATTCATCCCCCTCCCCGGGGTTCTCTTCCTTTCGAGTTTGATGCAACGGCTGGACTCAGCATTGAATATTTTATGGGCTTTGCGAGCAGAGATGTACTTGTGTGCATATCTCTGTCTGGTCTCCGCCTAGGGAATAAGGTTCTTCACCGTCCCCTTTATGCTCTGTTTCATAGACCAGGGGGATGGGAAGAATCCTTGGATGGCTTCCAGTCGTTCGACGGTGAGCCCCATGTGGGTTTGTTCTCGAATGTCATATATACGTATATGTATATCGGTACCCCGGGCTATGCGCCGGCTACATATTCTGCTGGTGATTGACTTGCTCGATCCGTGGGGCTCCATCATTTCAATGTATTTCTAGGCAATTAGCTTGTCTGTCTGGCATCGTCAAGCGAAGTTTCATACTGCTTCCTGTTATGTCATTTGTACTTTGATGGGAGTATGCTATGTAGCATCACTCCAGCATCCGGGGAGGGGGGACATTCCCCAAATCCTATTTTCACCAATTATTCGGTTGACAGAGGGATCGTCTCTAGATGACAAATCTCCCTGTGGACCACTGGGTGTACAATAATGGGGCTAAGCCCTACAGTTCAGAATCTGCAGTCCTTAACGGACTCGACAGTGACCGTGGGTGGTGTTCCCCTCGTAGGCTAGCCCTCGGGGATTCCTTCCCTGTATGGTCGTCCCGATTCGAGTGTTGTGGTGACTCGGGTCGCGTGCCCCTCGTAGGCTAGCCCTCGGGGTTTTCGCTCCCATATCGAGTCGCCTCACTCACTCACCGTTACCCACGGGCACGGTGCCCCTAGCAGGCTAGCCCTCGGGGTTTTCCTATCCGTTTGGGTCTGCCGACCGCCGTTGTGCCACCCGGCTTTTAGGGGTTTACTCCGCCACATGAGTACTCCCTGCATCTCCCCGACCATCCTTTGAGATGGGGAGATGGTGCCGAAATTTCGGCTCGAACGAGTTAAACTCGGAACAATCGCCTCACGCGAGCCCGTGACTCGGCCTTTGAATGACTCACCGATTCTATGAATAATCAACTTAATAAATTCTGAAAACCATCCAAAACCTCTTAATAAATCTATGAATAAACCAACGAGGCTCCTGTTTCCATGAAGTCGGGTTAATTCGGCGCGTTCATGCGCGATCACGCCTTAAAACAGCGTGCCCTTCCCGGCGCGGTCTTCTCGGTGCGGCCTTCCCGGCGCGCCCTTCCCGGCACGACCTTTCCGGCACAGCCTTCCCGGCGCGCCCCGGCTTCCCGCGCCGTTTTAACAGCCTGCCCCATTGACCTACGGTTCTGACGCCGTTTTAAACCTTTTACCTACGTTCCAGGGCGCCGTTTCAAGCGTTTTAGCCCCTGTCTTTGCACGCACTGCACCGGTTTCATCCCGAATCGTGTCGTCGCATCATTCTAACCCCTTTCCCACTTATGGGATGAACTCTTGTGTCAATCATAGAAGGATGCAAGTCCCTCAACTAATAATCATCATGTAGTTCCTTTTCCGGCTTCGACAGCCCGATATCTCGGCAATTAATCAAAGGTGTTCCCTCCTCGTGGGGGATGTAATTAATGCCATAACCTTTATGGTATGGCGGACTGCTGGTCCCGATCGAACCTCACATTCGCCCGACACGGGTCAGAATGAGCGCACAATAGAATCGTCACTAATGTGACTGGCACGCCCGCGTCGTTAATTGATCGTTTGACTACCAGTTAGTCAGTTGGTCGATCGACCCGCGAAGGAAAGAAAAAAAAAGGTTGCAAACAACAAGGGAGTAGGGTGAGCAGCCGGTAGGGGTCTTGTAGACCGTACGATAGGCCCAGAGTGCCTCATACATTCTTTCTTCCCAATCTCTTCTGTCAGTCTTGACAATTTTCGCCAGCAGAGTGCATAGCGTCTTGTTAAAGGCTTCTGCAAGCCCGTTGGCCTGAGGGTAGTAGGGAGATGATGTTCTCCAATCAATCTTGTATTTGTCAGCTAGCCGATAAACCTTCTGATTTCTGAAGTGGCTGTCGTTGTCGGAGATGATTCGGCTGGGAATCCCGAACCGAAATATTACATTCTGTCGGAAGAATCTCACAACTAATTCTCCCATGACTTCTTTTAGTGCTATTGCCTCCGCCCATCTGGAGAAGTAATCTGTAGCTGCTAAGATGTATTTGCACCCTGATGAAGACGCTGGTAGTGGCCCCACCACGTCTGTACCCCACTGGGCAAATGGCTAGCTCGGTAAGGTAGGATGTAGAGGCACCGGAGGTCTTCTTGACACATTGGCGTGCTCTTGACATTTCTGACAAGCCTTAGCAAACTTGCAGCAACATCAAATACTGTGGGCCAATAATAACCTAATTTCTTTATTTCGATTTTCATTTTCGGACCGGCCTGGTGTGCCCCGGCTGACCCGACATGAACTTCTTGCATTACCTGCCTGGCTTCTACTGGGGATAAGCATCAAAGAAATACCTTCTTTTGGGCATCTGCCATTATTCGGAACAATGTCCCATTCCTCATCTCATAGGAATCTTTGACTCTCAGGAGTTTCATTTTCTGTTCTTTCACTTTCGGAAGCTGTTGGTGTTGGAACCAATGCAGGAGGTACTCCCGCCAGTCGGGCTGCTGGACTGCTTCAGCAACTGCTACTTCATCGGGTTGTTCGCCGGCTAGAACTTCTATCATGCTGGGGACCTTCCGCCGGTTAATGACTGTTATATTCAGGCTCGTATCAGGCGGGACCGCCAAAGAACTTGCCAACTTTGCGAGGGCATCGGCTTGAGCATTCTGTCCCCGGTTGATGTGCTTGAGGCTAATAAGGTAGAATCTTGTCATTAGGCGCAGGGCCAGAAGGTAGTAAGGGACGAGCTCCTGCTTTCGTACCTCTAACTCCCCTTCTAATTGTTTTATAACCAGCATGGAGTCTCCGAATGCCTCTATCATTTGAATCCCCATGGACAGAGCAATCTGTAGCCCGATTATGAGGGCATCATATTCTGCTTCATTATTTGTGCAAGGCTTGTTTATTGAGCAGGATGTGTGTACGACTTCCCCTTCTGGAGACTTCATGACTATGCCTGCTCCTGCGCGGACTCTGGCTGGTCCCGTTGTTGTGGTGTCAATTCTGGAAGCACCATAAAAATACAGCTACCATAGGGAGGGCCGCACCTGGCTGACCTCTAAAGTTTCATTTTCAGGAAGTTCTGGCTCCAGAGGGCAGTCTTCGGGTACTGGATGTTCAGCAAAGAAGTCAACAATAGCTTGGCCCTTGACGGCCCTTTGCGGTACATCGGAGATGTCATACTCCATAAGAATCACCGCCCATTTGCCCAAGCGACCTTTGAGGGCCGGTCGAGACATAATGTATCTGAGCGGATCCTCCTTCGAAATCAGCTTAACTTCATGTGACAGCATGTAATGCCGTAGCTTCTTGACCGTGAAGACTAGTGCCAGGCAAATCTTCTCGTTGTAGGTGTATTTTTCCTCAGTTCTGACCATTCTTCGACTGAGATAATAGAGGGCTTGTTCTTTTCCTTCTTCATTATTCTGGGCTAGAATTGTCCCCAGAGAATTGTGCGTGGCTGCTATGTAGAGGATCAGCGGCTGTCCTTTCACCGGCGCACCCAGCACTGGAGGAGTTTTCAGATAATCTTTCAGTTTGTCGAAGGCTATCTGGCATTCTTCATCCCAGTAGAAGGGGACATCCTTCATCATTGGCTTGTTGAAGGGGTGGCATCGTCCCGACAAGTTGGATATAAACCGCTGGACGTATGCAAGATGGCCCTGAAGGGATCTTAGCTCAGAGAGATTCCTTGGCGAGGGTAACTCCTGAATCACCTTGATCTTTGCGAGGTCTATTTCAATCCCCCGATACCTGACAATG